>JAOTQR010052412.1:0-49068 GCA_025774065.1 Solanum ossicruentum
TGCAATGTATAGAGCTTCCAACATAGAAGTGGGATATGATCAATATGGATTTTGTTACAGGTTTGCCTCGCTCATTTCAAAAGTTTGACTCCATATAGGTAATAGTTGATAGACTCACAAAGTCAGCATACCTTTTGCCAGTCAAGAGTGATTATATGGCTGAAGAGTATGCCAAGCTATACCTCAAAGAGATAGTCAGGCTACATGGAGTCTCAATCTCCATTATATCTGACCGAGGAGCTCAATTCACTGTAAAGTTTTGGAAGTCCTTCCAAAGAAGTTTAGGGACATAAGTGCATTTGAGTACAACATTCCACCCTCAAATAGACGGTCAAGCAGAACGCACCATTCAGAATTTTAAGATACGTTGTGAGCTTGTGCATTAGATTTTAAAGGTAGTTAGGTGGACCATTTTCCACTTATTGAATTTGCCTATAATAGCAGCTACCACTGAAGTATCAAGATGGCACCTTATGAAGATTTGTATGGAAGGAAATGTAGGTCGCTAATTGGATGGTTTGAAGTGGATGAAACCTCCTTGCTTGGGCCATATCTACTATAACAAGCCATGGAAAAGGTTAAGATAATACAACAGCAGCTACAAACAGCCAAAAGTTGACACAAATCATATGTGGATGCTAGAAGGAGAGGACTGGAATTCTCAGTAGGGGATTCGATATTTTTAAAAGTGTCTCCAATGAAAGGGGTTATGAGATTTGGCAAGAGTGGAAAATTGAGCCCACGTTACATAGGGCCATATAAAATTATTAAGAAGTCCTGGCAGGTTGCATATGAACTAGAGCTACCCCAAGAGCTTTCAATGGTTCATCAAGTTTTTCATGTTCTCAATGCTTCAAAAATGAATAGGTGACCCGCACCGCATCACTCCTATTGAAGACATACAAGTTATAGAAGATCTCACATATGAAGAGGTACCTATTGTTATTCTAGATTGTCAAGTTAAGAAGCTAAGAAATAAGAAAATAGTCTCAGTAAAAGTACTTTGAGAAACCAGCAAGAAGAAGAAATAACATGGGAGGCCTAGAATGTGATGAAAGCAAAATACCCCTACTTATTTGAAACTAAAGAGGGAGTCCAACATGCAGAATTGGGACACTAATAGGTACATGTGATTGAATACTTAGTGTGTTGTCAAAAGTTTGTCTAAGTAAAGGTTTAAACTTGTTTAAGTTATCCAATTAAGCTAACATTCGAGGATGAATGTTGCAAAGGATGGGGGGAGGATGTAACACCCCACATCTTACAATACTAGTACTATACAAATGAAAAATGATATGGTTTGGTCAAATTAGCACCCATTTTTAAAAGTTCTTGAATCTCATGTTATAGGGCGATATGTGCACCTAACGCTTAAGAGGGTCGAGTGTATACATGTTTTTTTGTTAAAGTAAGGAGATCACAGCCCTAAAAAAAGTGAGAGAATTGAGGTGCTTGCAGGACTTAGAAAGCTAGCAGGTGAGTCACCTACTTGCTTAGCTTAAATTGCTAGTTAAACGGAGACGAGGACTGACGTTAAATTTATCCAAGTCTAATTACGAATAGAGTCTGTTTTAAGGGTGTAACTTTAGCCCATGTTTTATCATTATAAATGGACAATACTTACAAACAAAGATTAATAATAAAAGTGTCCAAGTACATCACAATCCACTCGGCTAATTGGGCCCAAACTAAGTGAAGAGGAATTAGGAAAAAGGGCAGCCAAGGCACATCAACTTTGAAACACAAGTAGGCTCAAGTGAAAGGGACAAGTTGATGCATCACCACCATGATACTATGAGGATTAAACAACACAAGAAAGCTGGCCAAAAGCTCCTTTAAAAAGGCTTACAAGTAGCACCTTTAAGTCATTCTTAACTTGGGAAAAAATTAGCTTTCACAAACTTTATCTCTACACTTTCTTAACCTAGAAAAGTAGCCACAAGGAGACTTTTAGGGTCCTTATAGAAGCTCTACACCTTGAAGGTAATGGTAAGTAAGTTTACTTATGTGGTTTGTATGGTTTTCTTATGAAAAACAAGAAACTATGTTTGTTATGTTTATGTTGAAATTATTAGACAGCATGTGTTCCAAAAGTTGTTGTACATTTTTCTTGTTTATTTGGAAGTTCTTCTCTTTTTGGTTGTATTTATTATCAAGGGAGGATACTATTGCTAATGAGTATTTTTTCTATTATTATGTATAAAGATTTCTGCACCACTTTTATAGTCCGTGAAAGTGAGTTCATATGGGATATCGCAATTACGTTCTTAGTATGAACTTGTGAGCTGATGGATGGAAGTCTATTGCCTCACGTCCTTCATGAATACTTTGGTACTATTCTAAGACTTTTATAATGTTGTTTTTATTTATAGATGTGTTGAGGACAGTTTGGGTAAAGTTGAAATAGGTTTGGGATTGTCGACGTTGAAATGTAGCGAAGGGATGTAACATTATGCCGCCTATTTATATGTTGTATAAAATTGTTATGAGTTGTGCTTTGTGGACTGTTGCAAGACTTTCATGGCCCTAAAACAGGTTGAACATGATTTGTATATGAGTTTGTGTATTTAGAAAATACGAGTAAAGGTGGAAAGACTAAAAGAATACGCTCGGGTTTATAATTATACGGTTGCAGACCATATGTTGTTTTTTAATGAGATTGGGCTGCCAAGATGTATCTATTGGCTTCTAATGCTAGTATTATCACCTACTATGTGTATATGAATATTTGGAGGAAGGGAAGGTTATCTCGAGGTAATAGCGAGGTCGTACAGTGAGGTATGTAAGGCTACTTGACTTCGTATTATTTGGCATGAAACATAGATCCCTCCTTGCCACATAAAGGCACTTACCAACTCTGACACATATATTAACCATTTCTCAACTCTTTCACATGTTCATATGCTCCCATACATAGTCATCTTTGAATCTGCATACATACTTGGATACCAAGATACACGAGTTCATTCTACTAAATAAAGTTCATGTGCTGTTCTACCTCCTATGCATTTCATTATTTGTGTAACTTATTCCTTTCATTGTGGTATTGGCTTTTGTGATTATATATATGTCATATGTTGTATCTACAGTCCTACAACTCAAATTTTACGACCACCAAAAGAATTATCTCAAAGGTAATTGAAAGATAAAGTAAAGTATATTGCTTATTGATGGGTGGTAACCCAAGGGATAGAAGAATCACCTAGCCAGGGTTGATCCTATCACGGGGGCTAGCCCAAGGGGTTAAAGGAAAAGCCTAGCCAGGGCGGATTCCAATATAGATTTACCACTAATCAGCTAGTCATTTGTATTACATGCTGTGCACTGATTATACAACAAAGGTAAAGTAATAAAATACATAAATTACCTGATCCCATAGTATAACTAAAGGTGGTCTCTTATCCTACACTAGTGCATAGTTTCATTTGAGTTGTTACTTCATATATAGTATTTCCTACCTTATATATTCAGTACATTATCTCATACTGACGTCCCTTATGAGGAACCTGCATTTCATGTTGTAGGTACAAGCGCTAGCAGATCTCCCTCATAGGAGTATAGGATATCCAGCTGTTGTTACCAAGTTCCAGGTTGCTTCGGAGCTCTGTGTGTCTAGAGCTTTTATTTTTGTATTATATAGTTAGCCGAGGCGGGGACTATTCTGACCCTTATTAGATACTTTTCCTTACCTAGAGGCTTTATAGACTATGTAAATTAAAGTGTGGTTATGTATTATACCTTAGGCAGCGTGGCCCCAACGGCCTAGCCATATGCATTTCTTTTTAACTTGTTATTACTGTTTACTTTCTTAAAGGCATGTCGAATGTAGAAACCCTTTATAATTTGTGTAGATAATGCATAGATATAGGTTTGTTCTCCCGGGCGTTTTTGGCAATGGGTGCCAGTTAGCCCTAACGGGACTATGGGCCTGACAAATGTGATTTTCCTAGTCTTGAAATTCCTCTAAAGTTTCTCCTACCATGGTGATATCGATGAATTTTCTTCCTATCATACACAATATTCTCTTATAATATTCGGGCTTTTGAATACGAAGAAACATTTTTGTAATTTCACATTCATACATTGGAGGTTGAACTCTTGGAGCTTCTCTTCTCCAACAAGAGCATTTTCTCGATACTTTTTCATAGTTTTTTTTCTTGATCTTCTCCAAATAGTAGCGATCAGGAGAGACTTCTATGTTATGTCCAAATCTTTCAACAAAATCCTTTGTGAATGCTGTCCAACTCAGCCTTGCTTTAGCTTTTGTGAGGTAAACCATTCTAAGGATTCTCCCTTAAGACTTCGGCTAAAAAGGCTCATCAATAGTGGTTTATTTTTTCAAACACCCATGAGTTGATCATAATAAACTTTCAAATGAGTTAGAGGATTACCAGTCCCATCAAAAGTATTAAACTTTAGAATCTTGAACCCTTCTAGAAGGTCCAAATAAGGATGAACACACAAATCTTTATAGTTCAATCCTACAATATATGGTGCATAGTTATACTGTTTCATGGCTATCGCAATTTCTTCTTTTATGCTCATTTCTTCCTTGGGCCTCCACTCATTTTCTTTCTCTTCATAATGATTGGATTTGGTATATGTGGGATAAGAAAGGTATGATTCATGAAAAACGGCCTTTAGAGGCATGGGTTGAATGACAGATCGATTCTGGGTATTTTGGATAGGGGTATGATATGCGACATATAATGTTTGAGAACTATTGGGATTCAAATTTTGAGTAGAAGGTAATGTTTGGTATGAAAAGCTAACATGCCGCGGGTTAGGGATAGTTAAGTCAATGGTAGGTAATTTTTGGGTTGGAGTAATATGAGGATTACTTAGGATGTTTTTGGAGGGTTCAGAGAATGACAATAAAGTGGAGGCCTTCTTTCTCTTAGAAATGGAGTACCGACAGTGACAAAAAAATTCTCTGACTCTCTAGTATGTTGTAACTCAGTTCTCATCTCAGCTATCTGTTGCATCGATTATACAACTACTTCATTTTGTTCATCAATAACAGGATATCTTGTAGAAACATCGGTCAAACTAATATTTTCACTATTTTTAGTCATTTTCTGTGTCCTTTGAAAACTTTAATGGAAGAAGGATTCTTAGGAGACTCTAAACCTCGTGAAATATAAATACTTGATTAGCTCCCTCATCACAAATCAGTTCTAATTACTTTATACAGAAAAATAATTCAAAAAACAAATGTGCTAATCCCTGTTCATAAATAACAACACAAAATATCTCAAAGAAAGGTAAACACGTAATAGTTGCTTTGCTCGAAGATGTACTAGCTCAAATATAAAAGAAAGTGACTAAATAGGCAATATTTTGTCTATTTGATTTGAAATTTGTAAATCGAAGAGGCATTGATCCATGATTTTCATCGCTTAAGTGAAATTGGTGATTCTCTTGTAAGGATAAGGCGAAAATATGTTCTTCGAAAATAGAAAATGGAGCCATAGAAAGCTGCGTATGTATCTCACGAAGGAGAAATCAAGTCTCATATAGTTTGACTACCTTGAATCTTTTCAAATTGAAATGAAAAATTCACGTCTTGTCAGATGAGAGAGTAAAATTTTAGAATTTTGATAGTGGAGTTCGAATTTTGTTAAGAAACTCAAGAGTCGAAGAGTATTTGGACGAACTCTTGATAGTGACTTCATTTTTGTTCTTAGGGGAATTCTAGAAACTTTTGATAAGAAGCGGACTAGAAGCCTTCACACAAAGCAACGTAATCATACAAGTAGTTATAAAATATAGAACGTAGACAAATATTGTCCGTCCTAAAAAGATATGTGACCTTTTTGTGCCAAGAATAGGCCTAACGATTTGAAGGATGTATACGCAATTTGAAACGTCTCATTGCCCCGAAAATATTTATATAGGATTTATGAATAAACTTAATAGAGATACATAATATGAGAATGGAGATACAAAAATAAACAGTCTCACGCAGGGGTATAGTCCTAAGCTAAACCTTTGTGGAAGATTTCTTCTTCTTGGACTTCTCTTCAACTGTGGACGTCTTTTAATGTAATGCCTCATAGATAACCTTCTTTTGACTAAACTGAGCTATTAAATTAAACTCCCAACCTCAGGAGACAAAGGTTCGCCAAACAACATATACATCCTTCAAATGTGGACATATAAGCATGATCATCCATTTAGGCTGGAGACCATTTTTGAATCAAAGTGGACTTTCTAATGGGCCTAGGTATTGGGTCTACCTAGGAAAATGCTAAGAAGTAGGGATTTGCTTTAGCTTTATCTTAGGTTGATAAAGAATTAGTTTCAATTTTGACCTGAAACCCGAGTTGGACAAACTTCGGGGTGAAATAGTAAATGGCGTTGGATGACCGCAAATCGACTACCCATTTACTATTTCCAAAGAAATATTAAAAGATTTTTCTGAAGGAACAACTGCGATATCCACGTAACACCGCTTATCCTAATGCAAACTAATTTGTCGATTTGCGGGATTATGCCATGAGATGCAATGACAATTAAATATCGAAATTACACAAGTAAAGCAAATAAGAAAATTAAAATAAATAAATATTACAAACCAAATAGTTAGTCAAACAACCCAATCTAATGGTCAGAACCAAATTGAAAATCCCCAACAGAGTTGTCATTTCTGTTATTTTAAAAAAAATGATTTAGGTTTCAAAAAATCGATTTAGTACTCAATTGATTTAAGTAAAAACAAAATTTCAAAATCTCAGAGTCGCCACCTAATTTTAAGGATAATTAGGAAACTAATAACACTTTAAAAAGACTTAATAGAGAAAATCATTTTAAATGCCAAAGAAAAAGGTTCGGGTTCACATTTCCACTTCGAGAAGGTTTTACGCACTCGAAATGACCCCTAACACACAGTTATCCGGTAATTAGGAAATTTGACTAACTTTAAAAATTTGATTTAAAAAAATAATGTTCCACAGACAATTTAAGAATAATTAAAAAATCCATAGTAGAAAACCTTTTTGAATAAAATGAAATTAAAACAATGAAAAAATAACATAGTTGGTTTTGACATGTTAGGGAATTTAATTAAAACAAATAAATAACATCTACAATGAATTAATGTTAGTGTTAAACAAATAACAAATATTTTAGAGTAAATAACCAATCACAAGAAAACAATTTAAATAAAAAAATTGGGCTTGGTAGGCCCAAATTCAAATACTTTCCTAATTCTAGAGACTGGGATCTGTCTAGCCTAACTCCTTTCTGCAGCTGCTTATTGAAGAAATGGGTTCTTTGCCCAGTTTTCTATTTTATATTCTGATGGTATACCAGTATATAAACTATATATATTGGTGTGTATTCTTGTTTCAGCAGTTGTATACCAAATGTACACCACTTATACTTTTGCTCCAAAATCTAGGCTTGCTTTCCTCTATCAAAAATCTTCAAAGCATTTATACAGTAGACTTCACTTAGAAGGAATTTGGCCATGACCCATGCAGGAAAAGCAAGGAGTCCCAAATTGACCCAATATAAATCATGCAAAAAAAAGGATAAAGAATTAGCATAATGTTACACCTCAACAATCCATACAAGGAAAGGAAGAAAAATACTCAATAAAAGGGAACAAATAAGAGAATATAGGAATCAAACTTCGTAGGAAATAACGAGAAAATATTCATATAATCACATTCAACTTAAATGAATCAAACCAACTTCCCTGTTTCAAAATTTATTGCTTTGAAATTGAAAAATCTTAATCACACGCCAAGAAGAACCAAACCTTAGATGAACACAAGACTCAAACAAAACATGAACCAACACCAAAGCATAATAAAAAATTCAAGCTCAAAATAGACAAAAGATGAGATTATTTTACTAGAAATGAGAAATAAGAAAGAAAAAGGGGTCTCCATCAGTAAACCATATCCTAGTTTTAAGCTTAATGGAGGAACTGTCCAACAAAGGAAATAGGAACAAGGGAGAATTTTCAAACAATGAGAGAAGAGTTTTAGTTAAGAAAGCAACAGAAGCTATAACAAACGACTGATGCTAGAGCACAACAAGTTAAGTCTTTTACTTGGTAAATGAAGTAGCACCTATTAGGAAGGTATATAATAGGGACAAACCAGCAGCTTTAATGAAAGTTAAACCAGTTTTTATCCCTTTTAACATACAAGAAAGAAACCAGGCGTCAAAGCAGAGGCAGTCCAGTACATATTTAAGCAAAAAATAAAGCACAAGTTGTTTGAGCAGATCACGTGTTTGTTAAAACTAAGAACAGATGTGCGTGGATATGAAAGGAGAGATTAGACGTGAAAAATAGTGACAAAATAGACATGATAACATATATTCTACTAAGGAAGCTTGACTTCTGAAATTTATCTAACGTAAAACGAAAATCCAGGAAGAGAAGGAAATAGACATGCTCAAACAATAAAATTTCAATGAACTTGAACATAGTCACTAGTCTTCAAAGAGACTAATAGGTTTCAACAGAATGTAAGAAAACAAAACAAACACAGAAGCAAGAGTTTAAGTAAAAATGAGACTCAAATCTTTAAGAATATATATCACAATATATGATTTAGAGTTTTGAAATTTAATAAAGACCATACAAGGTCACAAAAAAAAAAAGAAATCAATCACGAGATAGCATTACTAAGCTCATACAAAAGAGAACCAGAAAATAGAACAGAAAGTAGCAACATTAACAAAGAAAGAGCAAAGCATCAGTAAACAACCAAACACAGAACCGAAACCTTTATACAGCTTGGAAGAAAACAAAAAAGAATTGGGATGACCTTTTTAAGAGTAGTGAACTAGAACGTCGACGAGCTGAAAGGAACTCCCAAAGCAAAATAGGGACCTATTGACGAAATGCCAGACTTCAAAGCTAGAAATTCAAGCTTTTGAAATTTCACCATTGATTGAAAATTAAAATGAAAATCTTCTTAGGGTTTCTTGAGAGTAAGAATGGCTCCTAACTGGAAATTCTAGTGTATTTTTGAGATAAAGAATAGCCCTACACTATATCTCTTTCTAGATGCTTCTTGAGGAAAACGACTACAGTCAAAATTTGGGAAAAGAAATATATATAGCCCCAACTTTAGGGCAAGAATGGGGGGAAAACGGATGGGAATTGGGGATAAGATTCAGGTTAGAATCAATTCAAAATTTGAATTAATCACCATATATCTCAACTCACAATCATTGATCTCGAATCAAGGACCATTGATGGGTCAGCACATTAACACTTCATCATCTCCTCCAATGGCTTGGGGTATGAATGGATAAGGGTGAAGGGGAGGGGGACACATCTGTACAAATTTGTTGGGAGGGAACGTTGGGTGGTATTGTTATTTAGGTTTGTTGGGTGTTCCTCGTCATTGAGGAGGAAGGGTACGGGGAGTGTATATGCATGAGAATGGAAGGGTGAGAAAGAAAATGGGAAATAATGGGAATTAGGGGCGCATAGGGTGCACATTTGGGTTTATATATGTGTAATGTATGTATATGTGTTGGATTATACTTAAAAATGTAGAGTTGGGTTGGGTCAAGGGAATTGATTTAGGACAAAATTGAATTAAATGATGGCTGAAAATGGGTTCAAAGGATAGGGGAATTAACTTAAGAAATTAGCCACTTCAAATGCAATTGTGACTAGTTAAATGTAATAAAATCGAATTCGAATGACTAATTTTCCTACATGACAAATTGATACAAATTAATTAAAGATCTTGTAATATTATCAACCTGAACTTATTAAATTAATTAATAATAATAACTCCTATAAAATGAAATTTATTTGAGAAAATATTAATTTAGTACTTTTGAAAGATAATTATTTCAAATTTTCAAAATTAAAAGCTCAATAATTAACTCATATTGTGGAGGGTAAAAATTGGGTGTCAATAACTACCCCTTTCTTTGAATATGATCTGTGAAAGGGATGGCAGACAAAGAAACTTGAAATATTGAATTTTTAGCCGACCACATCTTCATATTCTAAACGACTTTTGGTAAGGATTAGGGGATAGTAATCACATTGAATCCAATTAATTATCCCTTATCCCATTCATTATCCCTTGATCCAAGAAGTAAGAATTAGGCGAGTTCTAACATGAACACCTATTAAAAAACATTCATATCTAAGAGATAATTAAAGCATATATGCACACTTTCCAAGGATTATGAATTATCTAGTTTTTACCTTGTTAGTTTTTCATGGTTCTCACAACCCTAGTTGTGGATTTAGCTACTCATATTTGTAGATGAAGGAATCATGTTACTGAATACGATAATTAAACACTTATAATGATAAATTGAAGAACACAAATCCATAATCGTCATATAAAATCATGACATTATAGCTCGAACGTAAAGTTAAAAGTAATCTCTAAGAACAAAGTAATGATAACAAGTAATTAGTTATGGACATTCTAATTGCTCCAGATGTGCTGTCAAAATACATCACTTTGGATGCTTAAAACTTGGAATTTTGAATGTTCACAATGTGATGTTAGTTGGTTTTATGTGTTTTTGTGTTTTATTTACAAGATTCTAGGGTTGTAGAAGTTGTTGCTTTTGATGCAGTACGAGACCCTTTATGGGCTATAGTTCACTCTATGAGCCATGTAGCGGGTCTCATGGGCAATGCCACTGAGGGGATAATTTTCTAAAGTTGTACTAGAACATGCAGATAGGTTGTGGATTGTTTTATGAGCCGTAGAACATGGTTCATGCCCTGAGGAGATCCAAGATAAAGGACTTTTTGAAGATTCATCGAACAAAACCCCACTACGGGTAATAAACCACTTTACAAGTCATAGAAGGATATCATAGATCTCAAGTCTAAGTTTGCAGCAACACTTTACAAAACCCCGACTATGGGTCGTGGAATACAATACAACCCATAAACCTGTTGATGTAGCTATCCTATTTTGTTTAGAACTTATATTTTAAATGTTATAAATAAGCTTTTTAGGTTATTTTTCATATAGTACCTAGAGCTCGACAGCTAGAGAGAAAAATAGTGAGATTGAGTGGAGGTAACATTGGAGAGTTTTCAGAAACACTTGCACTTTTATTTTATCTTTAATCTTGTGATTCTCTTTGAAGTTTGGACTTTCTTATTCTTAATTAAATTGTGTAAGCACTCTATGATGTTATTTCAATTCATTAGTTTTGCATCTACAAAAATCATGAGTAGCTAAATCCGCAAATAAGGTTGTGGGAAACCATGAAGAACTAACAAAGTAAATCAGATAAACTATAATTTTTGGGAAGTGTGCATGCATGTATTGATTAAATCTCTCCATTTTGCACGTTTCTGATAGTAGCCAACATTAGAACCCTCCTAGTGTCATTGACTGGACCAAGGTACTAATGAATAGGAAAAGAGAATAATTAACATGATTTGATTAATGTGTTCTCATCTAATCAACCAAACTGGGCCAAGGGGAGGTTGTACTGGGACTAATAGGTAAGGGTTGGTAATGCACACTACCAAGATACGCTAAATGATGTAGTGAAATTCGCCTATCACCTGGACCAAAGGATTTGGTAAACATAACTTGCCGTCCTACATGCTACATACTAGAAACGAATTAGGTTATCCAGTGATACTAAATCAGGGACTTATGGGGAACAAAATTCCCTAGTTTCTCTCCATTTTGATTTAAGTACTGTGTTAGTTACTTTATTTTTCTATAAATTATTGCAAACCCCCTCCCTTCCTTTGGGGAAGTAAGTCGGTTAATCACCCAAATTGCATTAATGTAATTCTCCTAAGCCACATATTCCCTTGGGCTTGACCCTAACCTTGGTTAGGTTCTATTTCTGCTTTATCCTTAAAAAGGTGTAACTTGGATGACATCAAGAATTTGGCGCTAATGCCGGGGAATATAGCTAGACTTTGTTAATTCAAGTGATTTGAGTATTAATCCTTTTGTCCCTCATTTTACATTTTTTTTATTTTTGTTCTTAGGGTGTAAGTGTAGGGTGTGCTATAAACGCAATATTGAGGTATACTCTTGACTCCGTTTGACCCAGAAATCCAAAGAACATTAAGAAAAATGGCCTAAGATAACACCAACAATGCAGCTAATGCAACTCTAAACAAGAACGACAATGAGAATGGTGACCATGAGAACCCACCTCCTCTTGATGATATTGCTCCATAGCAATAGGATTTTATTGCAAATGCTTATCAGTGAAATCAATACAACTTGAATCCTATTGCTATGGAGGTGACTGGAGCTATTACATTGCCACCACTACCGGTTGACAAAACGCTCATGGTTTTTAGTGGGTTGCTTCAGATGATAAAGAACTATGGGCTATTTGTGGGATTACCATCGGAGGATCCTTATAGCTATTTACACAATGTTGCATTGGTCCGCAAGAGTGTGATGGGAACACAAAATTTGTCTATGGATGCTATGGGACTTTATGTCTTCCCATTGTCAATTACAGGCAATGCAGTACTATGGCTATCTGAGTTTTTACAAAGTTTTACCACTAGTTGGGCTGAATTGTAGAAGGCCTTTTTGGAGAGGTACTTCATGAGATCAAAGAAGCCCAAGTTGAAATATCATATCAACAACTTTGAGCAACTCCTTGATGACTTGGTCAGTACGACATGGGAGTATTTCACCAAATGTTTGATGACTATCCTAGACCACAAGATAGTCGATGATCCCTTTTTGGAGATTTTTTACCTTCCCTTTGATGAAATAGTCAAGTTGTGCTAATACTATTATGGGGGGCATGTTCTTAGATCAACCATATGCAAAGATTGTAGAAACAATGAAGAGAGTGGTCAATATCGATCGTGCATAGGGGAAGAGGGGCAGAGCATCTACCAAAAGTTGTTGTTGTTAGTGTTGGTTCGGAGCAAGCTAAGAGAAATGAAGAGATCATGCAAGAGCTTGCCCAAATTCTCAAGGTATGGAGGTGATGATGAAGCAAAATCAAGAGCGAGTCAATACAGTTGTTTATCAGCCTCCAGTGCACCCATGTATGATGATCCTTATATAAGGAGGACACTTGTTTTATTACTAATCAGATAGGGGATTTTCAGATCAATGTCCAAGGGTCCAATCCAGACTATTAGCACTAAGGTCAAGTAAACCAAGGTCGGAACTTCTACAGAGATGGAGATTTGAGGGAAAATCGCGGAGGATACTATTACTAAAATAGGGGACAAGATTGAGAAGAAAATTGTGGTCATAGAGATGGATACATAAATGGTCCCTATGTGCTACCATATAACCGTGACGCAGGTGCAAGTAACTCAAGAAATAAGGAGATATTTGATCATCTATTAAAGAAAGCTGAGACACGGGATGAGACTCTAAGGGGGATGAAATCTAAAATATCTAGTATTAACCAAACAATTAAGCCCTATTCTATAGCTATCAACGATTTTGAACAATAGTTTGGTCAAGTGTCGACTCAACTCAATCAACGTTAGAGGGGTACACTGCCTAGTTACACAGTTCAGTTGGCTAAGAATAAAGGGTAATGCAAGGTGGTTACTACTAGTTGTGGCATGAGCACCATTGATCCTCCCATGCTAGTTGATGAGGATGATGCTCAAGAAGAGACAGTTATAGCCAAGGATGTAGATACCGAAAATGATTATGGCAAGGATGGGGTGAGTGAACTTACTGATGTACCACAAAAGTTGAAGCCTATTCCTAGGCCTCCTCCTCCCTTATTTCAAAGAATCAAAAAGAGGGAGCAGGAAGGAAAGTTCAAGCACTTCCTCTCCATGTTGAAAGAAATCTATATCAACATCCCTCTCATTGAGGCATTGGAGAAGATGTCAGGGTCTGGAAAGTACATTAAGGACCTGGTTATTAAGAAGCCCACTATGAGTCAGGAGCTCTCCCAAGAGTTTCAACATTATAGTGAAATTTCTACAAGGTCCTTGGTCTAAAAGTGCAAAGATTTTGGCATTTTTACCATACCTTACACCATTGGAGATGTGGAGTTCGCAAGGGCATTATGTGATATAGGTACCAGCATTAATCTTATGCCTCTTGTGATTTTCAAGAATCTAGAATTGGGACCCCCTACTCTAATGAGCATTCAGTTGTTGATGGCTAATCGTACAGTGAAGAAACTTATGGGAATAGTCTATGATGTGCTTGTGAAAGTTGAAAAGTTCATATCCTCCACAGACTTTATGATCCTGGATTGCAAGGTTGATTTCAAAGTCTCTATCATCTTGGGGAGGCCTTTCTTACCCACTGTACGTACTTTTGTGGACATAAAGAAGGGCCAACTCAAGTTCAAATTTAGGAAAGATGAGATCATGTTCAATATCTATTAGCAGGGAAAGAAAGAAAATGACTTGACCGTGGTCTCTATTATCAAGACTATTGTTGATGGTGAGCAGAAGTACCACTTGAGGTGAGATTAGGTGTCAAAAATTTGGAAGCAGTGTTGATGCACTTTGATAGTGATGCCATTCCAAATTACGAGGAGAGGGTGAACGCCTTGGGGTGTCCTATGGCCTTAGGCACCAAGCTGAGTTGGAGCTAGACTTGCAGAATTGAGAGTCATTACCCACTAAGCCATCCATAGAAGAACTGCTGGTACTAGAGTTGAAGGCCTTATAGCACATCTGAGATATGTATTTTTGGGTGACAACAACACCTTGTAGTCATAATTATTGTGGATCTAAATGACGAACAGGTGAGTGCCCTTGTCATGGTGCTTAAACAATTTAAAAAGGCCATTGGGTAGACAATTGCAGATATCATTGGTATCCCTCCTGGTATATGTACACACAAAATCCAATTGGGCAAGGACTATAAGCCAAGTATTAAGCACCAAAGGTACCGCAACCCCGCTATACAAAAGGTTGTGCATAAAGAAATCATCAAGTGGTTGAATGTAGCAAAGAAAGGTGTCATCATAGTGGTACCAAATGCCAAAAACGAGTTGGTCCCTATGTGACGGGTCATTGGATAGAGGGTATTCATGGACTGCAAAAAACTTAATGCGTTGACAGAAAAAATCCATTTCCCTATGACATTAATAGATCAGATGTTGGATTGACTAGCTAGAAAGGGTTTGTATTGCTTTCTTGAAAGATGTTCAGGTTATAATCAAATCACCATTAATCCAGAGGATCAACAGAAGACAGAGTTTACATGACTCTATGGCATGTATTCAACTGTATGCCATTTAGGTTGTGCAATGCCCCAATGACATTCCAAAGATGCATGATATCCATCTTCTCAAAAATAGTGGAGGAAACTATTGAAATCATCATGGATGACTTTATTGTGGTGGGAGACTCATTTGAGGACTGTTTAAAGCACTTGCATGTTGTATTATAGAGATACAAGGAAACCCATCTAGTGTTAAAATAGGAAAAGTGTCACTTTATCGTGAAGGAGCGCATTGTGTTAGGGGACAAAATCTCCTGCAAAATGATCGAGGTTTACAGAGCTAAAGTAGATGTGATCGAAAAGCTACCCCCACCCATCTCAATTAAGGGCGTGATAAGCTTCCTAGGGCATTTAGGGTTCTATTGGAGGTTCATAAAAGACTTCTCCAAAAATGAACATCTATTGTGCAAGTTGCTTGACAAGTATGCTAAGTTCATGTTTGATGAGGCATGCCTCAAAGCCTTTGAATGGTTGAAGCAAAAGTTGATTTCCACCCAGTCATTGTAGCTTCAGATTGGTCAAATGCCTCCAAAAATAAACATAGACCGGAAGAACTACACTGTCATTGAGCAGGAGTTACTCGTTGTGGTCTTCGTATTCGAGAAATTCAGGTCATATCTATTGGGGGCCAATGTGGTGGTGTACACAGACTAGTCATCATTATAGTACTTGATGGCAAAGAAGGATACAAAACCAAGGTTGATGAGGTGGGTACTTCTCCTTTAAGAATTCAACTTTGATGACATCGACAGAAAAAGGATAGAAAATCAGGTCGCAGATCACCTTTCTAGATTGGAAGATAGGAGAATGGCAGAGTTTGATGATGGATTGGAGATCGATGACTCATTCCCAAATGAGAGAGTGTTGGTAGCATCCCACTATTTAATACCATGGTTTGCAGACTATGCAAATGACTTAGTAAGTGATATTGTGCTACCCGATATGAGCACATATCCACGTCAAAAGTTCATGTCTGATATGAGGAAGTTATTTTGGAATGACCCATACTTGTTTTATGTATGTATGGATGGGATTATTCATTGTTGCGTTCCTAAGATTAAGATTATGAGCATCCTTGAGGCATATTACACGTCATTGGTAGGTGGACATCATAGTGGAGTTTAGATAGCACACAAGATCTTACAATGTGGGTATTACTGGCCCACCATCCACTAGTATTCTCATGACTATGTCAAATCTTATGACAGGTGCCAAAATAAAGGTCAAATTTCTCGAAAACAAGAGCTCCCTCTAAACCCCATTATGGTGATTGAGTTATTTGATTTACGGGGGATAGACTTTATGGCCCTTTTTTAAGCTAACATGGAAACAAGTACATCATAGTTGTTGTGGATTATGTATCAAAGGGGTTCAAGCTCGTTGCTCTACCCAACATTGAGGGCAAAAGTGTCATAACATTTCTAAAAAAGAAACATCTTCTCATGGTTTGGCACCCCTCAGGCAATCATTAGCTATGGAGGTTCTCACTTCTATAATAGTCTCTTCTTAAAAGTATGGGGTGAAACATCAGATAGCAACTCCTTACCATCCTCAAACAAGCGGGAAGATGGAGGTGTCTAATAGGAAGATTAAACTGATTTTATCCAACACTGTGAATGCAAACCAGACAAATTGGTCACGGATGTTGGATGACATATTATGGGCATACTAGACAACATTCAAGACCCCTATAGGCATGTATCCTTACCAACTTGTCTTTGGGAAGGCATGTTATTTGCTTGTGGAACTTGAGCATAAAGCAATGTGGGCGTTGAAGAAGTTAAATCTAGATTGGAATGATACATCAAACACTAGGTTACACCAACTCAATGTGCTTGATGAGTATCGCTTGAAGGTGTATGAGAGCTTAGCCTTGTACAAATAAAGAATGAATCTACAACATGATCGTCCCATAAAGAATCGTCATTTCGCACCATCGAACTTGGTGCTACTCTAAATTCAAGATTAAAGTTGTTCCCTAGGATGCTTAAATCTAGATGGTTGGGACCCTTTCGAGTAGAATGTGTCTTGAATTATGGGGCTATTGAATTGGAGAGAAGAAACAGAGGAACTTTCAAGGCAAATGGACAATGAGTCAAGCCATATCTTGGAAATTGGAAGAAATAAAAACTGTGGAAGAATGAGCTCTTGAGGAAGTCTGAGTACTCAAGCCATATGAATCGTGCTATGACAATAAATCAGTCATTACTTGGGAGGCAACCCAAGGTGGACATTAGCGCTTAGGCACCCAAGTAAGATTTTTGACCCCTTGTATTTTAGTTTGCTATGATTGTGTACATTGGGGACAATGCACCTATTTTTCAATGGGGGTGTGGGTAGTTATGGGTCTCAAGGAAGTCTGAGTAGCTTGGGTCCATAGCTACCCTAATTTTTTATCCTGGAGTTTTCTTGTCTGTGTTCTTTTTCCCCGTAGATATTTATTTTCTGTTGAACCAGCAAGTTTAGGATTTTTAGGTAGTATTTGCAGCATATAGTTCTAATATATGTGCCATATAGAATGTTTTGTGTTTTTCTTGAAAAATGATAACCACGAAAATTTTTGATTAGTTGGCTAAGATAGCAACCATGCATGTTTAAGTCTGTTGGAAATACTTGTTTTAATAAGTGAGGAAAATTGAGATAAAAACCCTGATCTGAGAGTCTTTTGTTGACAATGTAGTTAGTGTCACGTGAATGTGAACCTAAATTGCTAAATTCATATGTTTTGTGCTGATCATAACTTTTCATGTTACTCTAAGTTAGATGGTACATTAATTGGATTAGGAAAGGATCTTAGGCCATTGTTCTTGAAAGTCCACTTAGCCTAAATTACCAACAAAATTGCAGTATACCCCTTGATCTTATTTTTTGAAGCTGAGATATACCCATTCTTGTAAACACCTAATTAACCTAGCTTTGTTAGTTGGAAAATCCTGAAATTAGCACATGTCCTTCCTATAAAATTGTGTACCTTGATTAAGGCAAAAAATCTAAGTTGAGGGTGGCTATGAAAAGTACCCCTGGTTCTGAGGATGGATAATGTACACCTCAACTCAGGCCAAAAGCCTAAGTTAAGGGTGGCTTGTCTAAGGGCGAAAAATAAAAATGAGGTAAATGTTAGTGATATATAGAGAAAAGGGAAAAAAACATGTACTGGGTGCAAGAATAAATAAGTGATGCCTTAGTTGTACTTTAAAAAGAAAAAATGAATTGTAAAGGCAAGGCAAAAAACTGAAAAATGAAAAGAAAGCACCTAGAAAAGCTTGAAATATAGAAAAGGAGAATGAGATTAAAAAAATAACAGTCCTATAGGGAAAAAGTGTAAAAAGTGAAGTATCAAGGAGGGCCTTTAGTCACTATGTTCCTAAAATACCATACCAAGCCCCCTGAGCCTACTTACAAGCCTATAAAGTCCTAAAGTGATCCTAGTCCAAGTAATTGAAGGTCTTAGTCATAAGTATAGGAGTAAGCCTATGTATTAGGCATGATGCATGAATATCTTTTGTGAGGGTGGGTGATTTTGCATAGTCCGAAGGATATACATAAAAATATCATTGAGAATAAGATATGGGTCTTCTTTCTGTGAGAGCACTTGTATTGCATTGTTAGAGTCAGACTTATTCATTAAATATGGATTTTTGATAGTACCTCAATTGTCACAGTTATGTTGTCACATGCACTAGTCTGTATTGGTTTGCTGGACGATTATTTGAGTCTATTTTAAAAAAGTGGTGTGGGTATTTGAGTTTAATTTGATGTGATGTATGCCACTGGGTTGAGGTATGTGTGTTACCACAATTCTTAAATAGACTTAGTCTGTCACTTGAGGATAAGCAACAATTTTAAGTTGAGGGTGTTGATGTATTGTCAAAATACAACACTTTTGATTCTTAATACTTGGAATTATAAGTGTTCTCAATGTGATGATAGTTGGATTTATGTGGTTTTGTATTTTATTTGCAGGATTCCAGGGTTGACCGTGATTTTGGGAAGATAGCACAGAAGTTGTTGATTTTGATACAGTGCGAGACCCTTTGCGGGCCATAGTTCACTCTAAAGGCGTGAATTGGGTTTCGTGGACATTGCCAATGAGGTATTTTCTGTAGTTTTTCTATAAATATGTAGATGGGTCGTGGATTGATTTACGAGTCGTAGAACATGATTCGTTCCTTGAGGATCAGATATAAGGGACTTTATGAAGATTTATCAAACAAAACCCCACTATGGGTTGTAAACCACTTTATCGGTCGTAAAGGGATATCATAGCTCTCAAGTCTAAGTTTTCAACAACACTTTACAGGACCCCGACTACAGGCCATGGGATGCAATATGGCTCCTAAACACATTTATAAGGTGTGCCGACCTTGCTATCTTGTTCTTTTAGGAATTGTATTTTAAATGTTATAAATAGATTTTTAAAGTTATTTTTCATATAGTACCCAGAGAGATCGATAGCTAGAGATTAAAAATAGTGAGATTGAGTAGAGGTAACATTGGAGAGCTTACAGAAACACTTGTACTTTTATTTGATATTTAATCTTATGATTCTCTTTGAAGTTTCGATTTGCTTATTCTTAATTCAATTGTGTAATAAGTCTTACATCTAAACAACTCATATGCAACTAAATGCACAACTAGGGTTGTGGGCACCAAGACGGATTAACAATAAAACTGGATCAATCATAATTGTTGGAAGGTCTACATACATGTATTGATTAACTCTCTTCGTTTTGCATATTTTCTGATGGTGGCTAACATTAGAACTAGCCTAATATTACTGGCAGGACCAAGGTAACAATGAATAGGAAAAGAGATTAATTAACAGGATTTGATTGTTGTATTCTCATCAATTCAACAAAAGTGGCCCAAGGGGAGGTTGTATTGGGACTAATAGGTAAGGATTAATGATTGCATACTATCGAGATAGGCCAAGTCACGTAGTGAAATTTGTCTCTCGCCTAGACCAAAGGGTTTGGTGAACTTAACTTACCAACCTGTATATAACATACTAGAAAAGAATTAGGTTATCCAGTGATACTAAGTTATGGACTCATGGGGAACATAATATACTAGTTTCTCTCCATATTGATTTAGCTCTTATGTTAGTTAGGTTTACTTATATATTGGTTATTGATAACCCCCCCCCCCCAACCCTTTGGGGAAGTAAGTTGGTTAATCAACCAAATTGCATTAGGTTCGACCCCAACCTTGGTTAGGTTCTATTTCTTGACAACGACTGTTTATCCTCAAAAAAGAGATGTGACTTGCGCAACATCAGCTCCCTACCTCTATAACCACCTAAAAACTTATTTATAATAAGTGGAAACCAAATAGTAAAAAATAGGGAAACTAGAATCGAGATATCAAATGAAAAAGTTATGAGTCATAAATGCAATCATAGCCCTTGATAGGACTTCATAGACTACATTTTACAAAATTTGTCTTCCATATGCTAACTCCTCTTACAGATCATCTTTTAGCTTACTGCCCATAAGGGGTTTCATCTATTACCTCTTTAGAAAATCTTCAAAATCTCTAATCCTCCAAGCACAAACTAATATATGACCCCTCACTTGACTTATGACCTGTAGGACCCTTTATCTGGTAATAGTTCAACACTTAAGCATATTTTATGACCTTCGATATA
Organism: Solanum ossicruentum; assembly: GCA_025774065.1. NCBI lineage: Eukaryota > Viridiplantae > Streptophyta > Magnoliopsida > Solanales > Solanaceae > Solanum > Solanum ossicruentum. The sequence goes on from JAOTQR010052412.1 coordinate 20,818, forward strand.
TGGACAGGTATATAGGTTGTCAAATGGTTTATGAATAATACACATCTTCAACATCTAAAAATTAGCCTTTCACTGGATCTAACCCAGGAAACCCATTTATGGCTCATGGAATGAACCATGACACGTTGAAAGCCTCATGAATCCTCAAAAATTTTGCAATCTGCATAATTTGGCCCAAAATCATCCCGATTCCTGAAATCCTAAAACTCCAATACAAAACTACATCAAAACCTACTAGCATCACTTTAAGAACACACAAAATTCTAATTTAAAGCATCAAAAATGTCATGGTTTTTTGGCATATCAACATCTTCAACTTAAAATTATTTCTTGTCCTTAAGCGATGGACTCAATCTACAGCAACAGACAGACCTCAATCTCATGGCATACATTATATCTCAAAAACTCATAGATACTGATCCAAACTCAGTGGTGCATATGCAAGACAAATATCAAATAGTCTAATGCGGATCAATACATGACAGTGCAACTATGACAAGCAAGGTAATCATAGATAACCCATATACACCAAAACAACCTAAAGTAAAAAATGTAATTCAAGTGCCCACACGAAAAGAAATCTCATATTTCACACAAAGTTCTATGTTCAAATTAAATTCTTGGGACTGACAAAAACACTCATGCTCATAATAAATATACAAACATTGTGTACAATGTCATAGGCTTGCCCCTATATTCATGACCACGAAATTTAACTAATTGATTTAGGATCACAATAGGACTTTCTTGGCTTGTATCGTATGCTTAGGGGCTTTGGAGTGATATGTTTGGGAATAGTAATGATGTCACTCAAGCTACACCTTCAAGGTTAGCATCAAACCTACAGAGAATATGGTAGACTTAGAGTAATTTCACTCAGTTTGATTTGATTAACCTACTTATTACCCTAGTTATTACCCTACAGTGGGATTTATAAAATTGCTAAAAGAAATCATACACTAAGACAAGTATGTGAACCTAGTAAGAAGAGTAACTAGGAAATTGTGTTCCCCATGATTCCCTAACTTGGTATTACCAGATAATCGTAGTCTTTCTAAGTGTGTACCATGCAAAATGGTAAGTTAAGTTTACCAAAAGCTTTGATCCAGGCGAGAAGTAAATTTCATCATATGATTTGATCTATCTACCAGTGTGACATTACTAACACTTACCTATTGTTCTAGTACAACCTCCTCTTGATCCAGTTTGGTTTATTAGACAAGAAAATCAATTGAATCCTGTTAATCAATCTTGTTTCATATTCATTACTACCTTGATCCAGTCAGTAACACTAAGAGAGTTCTAATGTTGGCCACCATCAAATATCAATCAAAATGAATAGAATTAATATATACATGGATACCTTCCAAGAATTATGAATTATCCGACTTTACCTTGTTAGTTCTTCATGGTTCTCACTACCCTAATTGTGAATTTAGCTACTCATATTCATTGTAGATGCAAGAATCCTGATATGGGGTAGCATAATTAAGATCTTACATGAATGAAATTAAGAACATGAAATCCAAGATCTTCAACGAAAAATCACAAAGTTTGAATTAAGATCAGAAAATATTATTTTCCAAGTGTTTCTCACATTCTCTCTGATTGTCTACTTATTGCATATTGAAAAATAACCTAAAAGAAACTATTTATAGTGTTTAAAATATGAAACCAACTTAAAATAGGAGAACTAGGTTTGCGAGGAACTATAAGCATCTCTACGGGTCGTATAATGTTCTACGGCCCGTAATGGCGCTTTATGGACTTCATCTTCAACTCTAGGGTTGACTTCTATGACACTATTCTATGGATCATATAAATACTTACAGCCCGTCAAAGGCTTAGTTTGACTTTTCAACAACTCTCCATCTTCAATATCCTGAGGGGGATATTGCCTTTAGTGACAAGCTTGCTACTGCAATAGTCCAGGGTATATTGAATGCACTGGGATCTTCTGGCTTTTGCACCAAGGACTGTTTAACAATTGCTTTGTAATGTTGAAGATCATAAGAGAGCTCCTGGCATATAGCCACTTCTTCATGACTATGTCTTTCATGAACTTTGCACACCCGGACATCTTCTCCAATGCCTCAATGAGAGGAATATTGATGGAGAGTTATTTTAGCATCGATTGAAAGTACTTGAATTTACCATTCTCTTCCTTTTTTATTCTGTGAGGGAAGGGAGGAGGATGTCTAGGAATGGGCATCAACTTTTGTGACATCTCTGCAGCATGACTCACCCCATCCTTGGCACAATTATCTTCAGCCTCTACATATTTGGTCTCGACTATCTACTTATGAAAATCATCATCATCAATTAGCATTGGAGGATCATCGATTTGCTTTACATCACAAGTAGTCATCTTTATACACTATCGCTTATTCTTTGGATTTTGAATTATATTATTTGGCAATGTAACTTTCTTGTGATGGTTGAGTTGAGTTAACATCTGACTGAACTGTTGCTCAAGCTACTTGATAGCAATAGAATGAGACTTAATTTTATGATTAATGTTGGAGATATTAGAATCCATCCCCCTCAAGGTCCTATCCTGTGTGTCATCCTTCTTCAATAGATAATCAAACATCTCCTCAACTCTAAAGCTACCAGCACTTAAATCTCAATTATGTGGTGGCACATCTGGACCATTCCGGTAACCATTCTCTCAAATCAGCATCTCCGTCCTAGCCCCTATTTTTATCATAGTAACCTCCTTATTTATTGTCTCTGAAGACATCAGCCATTTTATAGTTTTGACCTTGGTTTCCTTAGAGTAATTGCAATCAATTCAAGTTGATTAACCTACTTATCTCTAAAAATAAAGGGGCTTATAGGATTACAAAAACAAATCCTAGACTAAGACAATTGTGTGAAACTAGTAAGAAGAGTAACAAGGGAATTGTGTTCCCCATGATTCCCTAACTTGGTATTACCGGATAATCACACCCTTTTCTAAAGTGTAGTATATAGAACAGTAAGTTAACTTTACTAAACACTTTGATCGAAGCGAAGGATAAATTTCACTATATGACTTGATCAATTCCCATAGTGTGAAATTACTAAACCTTCCCTATTGTCCCAGTACAATCTCCCCTAGCCCAGTTCTATTTCTTAGGTGAGAAACATTAATTGAATCCTATCAATTAGTCTCTTTTCCTATTCATTACTACCTTGGTCTAGTCAGTGACACTAGGCAGGTTCTAATGTTGGCCACCATTAGAAAGCATCAAAATGAAGAGAATTAATTAATACATTGATGAACACTTTCCAAGAATTATGAATTATCTTATTTTACCTTGTTAGTTCTTCATTATTTCTACAACTCTAGTTGTGAATTTAGCTACTTATATTCATTGTACATGAAACCTCCTTTATGACTAAATCCGTAACTAGGGTTGTGAGAACCATGAAGAACTAATAAGGTAAATTGAATAATTCATAATTCTTGAAAAGTGTGCATATATGTAATAATTAATTCTCTTCATTTTGATGCTTTCTAATGGTGGCCAACATTAGAACCTGCCTAGTGTTACTGACTAGACTAAGGTAGTAATGAATAGGAAAAGAGATTGATTAATAGGATTCAATTAATGTTTCTCAACTAATCAATAGAACTAGGCCAAGGGGAGATTGTACTAGGACAATAGGGAAGGTTTAGTAATGTCACACTGTTAAGAATAATGGCCCAGGACAATACGAATAATGCTGCAAATAACACAGTGAATGCAGCACTGAACTAAAACTAGAATAATAATGATAATAACTCACCTCCCCTTGAGGACATTGTTCCACAGCCACATGAGTTCAACGCTGCAGCTTTTTTGTGGAATCAATATCAGTTGAACCCTATGGCTATGGAGGTGATTGGAGATATTGTGTTGCCACCACTACTAGCTGACACAAAGTTTGTGGTTTCAAATGGGTTGCTTTAGATGATGCAGAACCATGGATTGTTCAAAGGCCTATCATCAGAGGATTTGCATATCCATCTACACAACGTTGCATTTGTCTACAAGATTGTGATAGGAACAAAGAATCTATCTATGGATGTTGTAGGACTTCATGTCTTCCCATTATCTTTGACAAGCAATGCAGTGCTATCTCTATCCAAGCTCCCACAAAGTTCGGTCACCAGTTGGTCTAAGTTGCAGAGGCCCTTTTAAAGATGTACTTCCCGAGATCGAAGAAGCTTAAGTTGTAAGAGCAAATCAACAACTTTAAGGAACTTCCTGGTGACTTGATCAATACTATATAGGAGATATTCACAAAGTTCTTGAGGAATGAGCCAGACCATGAAATAGCTGATAATTCCTTGGTGGAAATCTTTTATTATGCCCTAGATGCAAATAGCTAAGCATATGCCGACACCATCTTGGGGGCATATTTGTAGATCAATAATTCGCTGAGATTGCTGAGCAGCTAGATATGGCGGCAAAATTAAATCCTGTATGGGGGACAAGGAATAAACTTCTCACCAAACGCTTAGGTATAGTCGGTATAAGGTTTTAGCAAGCAAAGATAAATGAGGAGATCATGACAATTCTTGCTCAAAATAATACCAACATGGAGATGCGAATGAAGCAGACGTGAGACTGGGCTAGTTCTAAAAGCATCTAGGAAAATTACCACACTAGAAAGAGGGGAATGGAAAGATATATAGAAAGGGACTATAAAGATGGCTACAGGAGCAGTTGCTATGTGCCTTCCCACAATCGTTATATCGATACCAGTAATTCTAGGGTTGAGGAGATGTTTGGCCAACTATTGAGAAAGGCTGAAACATAAGATGAGACCTTGAAAGGGATTAAGTCTAACATCACTAACATAAATTAGAAAATCAAATCTTATTTTGTCACAATCAAACGTCTAGAAATATAGTTTGGACAATCAACTGAGGTCAATTAGTTCTAGAAGGGCATAGTGACCAGCAACATAGTATAGACCTAAGGGATATTAAATTGTGTAAGATAGTCATGAATAGTGCTGAGGAGATCACCATCGATCCTTCCATAACAGTAAATAAGGAAGAACAAATGCTTGAGGAAGTCTGAGTACTCAAATTGTCTATGTCGTGTCGCGACATTAGATAAGGTGCTACTTGGGAGGCAACCCAAGGCAAATACTAGTGCTTAGACACCCAAGTATATTCCTTTTGACCTCGATACTTTATTTTATCTTTTTGTGTGCATTGAGGACAATTCACCTATTTTTCAATTGGGTGTGGGTAGTTATGGACCTTAGTGAAGTCTGAGTAGTCTTGGCCTATAACTACCTCAATTTTTGAATCCAAGGTGTTTTCTTGCCTATGTTCTTTTTCTCCATGGATATTTATTTTCTATTGAACCGATATGTTTAGGACATTTAACAATTATTGGTAGCATATACTACTGATATCTACTGCATATATGTGTTTTTGTCCTTTTTGTGAAAAAAATGATGTCCGCCAAATTTTTGATTAGTTAGTCTAGATAGCAACCATACATGTTTAAGTTTGTTGAAATTGCTTTTTCAAATAAGTGAGGAATAAATTCAGATAAAAAGCATAATCTGAGAGTCTATGTTGATAATGTAATCAGCGCCATGTGAGTGAGCTTAATTTGCTAAATTCATGTATAGTGTTTCAATTCAGAACTTACCCTGTCACTCTAATTTAGACTTTAGGTTAGTTGATTAGGAAAGGATCTTAGGCTATTGACTGTAACAGTCCACTTAGCCTAAGTAACCAACCAAATGTGTGAAATATCTGTTGATCCTAATGTTTGAGCCTGACATGTGTCTTTTCTTTGTGAAAACCTAAGTGACCTAGCCTATTAGTTGTAAAATCCTGAAGTTGTCCCTTGTCCTTCCTTGAACATTGTGCACCTTGACTGAGGGAAAAAACCTAAGTTGAGGGTGGCTACTAAAAGTGGCCCTAGTTTTGAGGTTGGATAATGTGCACCTCAATTTTGGCTAAAAGTCTAGGTTGAGGGTGGCTGGTGTAAGGTTAAAACACAAAATGAGGAGTGAAAGACAGTAATACATAGAAAAAGAGAAAAAATGAGCACTGGGTGCAAGAAAAATGAGTAATGCCTTAGTTATGAACTACAAAGAATGAAGTGCAAATACAAGGCAAAAAGATGAAAATGAAAAGAAAGCATCTAGAAAAGCTTGAAATAGGAGAAAGGGAGAATGGAGCGAAAGTAATTGTGTTGGAAGGACTAAAGTGTAGAAAACACAGTCTCAAGGAGGGCCTTTAGTCACTATGTTCCGAAAACATCCTACCAAAGCCCCTTCAGCATATGTTATAAGCCTGTAAAAGTCCTAAAGTGATTCTATTCCAAGTAGTCAAAAGACATAGTCATGAATAGAGGGGAAAGCATATTGTATTGGGCATGATACATGATTTTCTTTTGTGACAGTGAATGATTATGCATAGTCCCAAGATAATACATGAAAACATCATTAAGAGTGAGATATAAGACTTAGTCAGTGATTGTGGTTGTTGATGGTTACCTCCCTTGTCAAAGTTGTACCATCACATGTATTGATCTGTGTTGGTTTGTTGGATAGTTGCACTGTCACATGTATTAGTCTGTGTTGGTTTGTTGCACTTTCTGATTTTGGGTATTTGTTCTTAAGTTTGATGAGATATATGGCGTTAGGTTGTGGTCTATGTGTTACTGTGCTGCTTATATAGTTGGTTCTGTCACTTGAGGGCAAGTAATAATTTCAAGTTGAGGGTGTTGATGTGCTATTGAGAAATAACACATTTGATGCTTAAAACTTAGAGTTTTGAGTGTTCTCAAGGCGATGTTAGTAGGTTTGATATGTTTTTGTGCTTGTTTTGTAGGATTTCTGGGTTGGCACAATGTTTGGGCAAAATATGCAGAAGTTGCTGAATTTGAAGATCCATAATACCCTTTACGGGCCTTAGTGTTTTCTACAAACCGTATAGGAGGTTTCGTGTGCAATTCTAGTTAAGGGTGAATTTCCGATGTTGGGTCTATGAACATGATGACGAGCCATAGAATACTTTAGGAGTCGTTGACCTAGTCTCGTACCCTAATGATCAGAGAGTGAGGAATTTCTAAAATTTCATCAAATGAAACCCCCTACAGGCCACAGAACCTTGTACTAGCCGTAGATAGGTGTCATAAAAGCCAAGACTAGAATTAAAGTAGCAGTTCATCGAAGCCAGACTACAAGTCGTAGACTGTTATACAACCCATAGAGCAACTCATAGAGCCCACTGACCCAGTTATCCTCTTTTGTCTTGGATTTGTATTTTAAACACTAAAAATAGGTTTTAAGGTTATTTTTCTAAGAGAAAAAGTGAGATTCAGTAAAGAAACAATATGGAACAAAGTGAGTAACACTTGTAAACTTGAATTTCATCTTCTAATTACAATCTTGTGATTCTCATTTAAGAGTTGGATTTTCTTTTACTTAATTCAACTGTGTAAGCTCACAATTATGTTACAAATTCATAAGTCTTACATTTACATTGAGCATGATTAGCTAAATCCACAACTAGGGTTGTGGAAATCATGAAGAACTAACAAGGTAAAACTAGATAATTCGTAATTCTTGAAAAATGTGCACATATGTATTAAGTAGTCCTCTTCATTTTGAATGCTTTCTAATAGTGGCCAATATTAGAATACAACTAGTGTTACTGAATGGACCAAGGTAGTAATGAATAGGAAAAGAGATTAATTAACAAGATTCAATCAATGTTTTTCATCTAATCAACTGAACTAAGCCAAGGAAAGGTTATACTAGGACAACAGGTAAGGGTTAGTAATGTCACACTGTGTGCATACATAAAATCATGTAGTGAAATTCACCTCATGGTTGGGCTAAAATGTTTGGTGAACTTAACTTACTGTTTTGCATGTTACACGCTAGAAAAGAATTTGGTTATCCGATGATACTAAGTTAGGGAATCATAGGGAATATAATACCCTAGTTTCTCTTCACATTGGTTAAAAACTTGTTTTCGTTTAGAGTTATTCGTACTAGTAGTTAAAACCCTCCCCCTTTTTAGGGAGACAAGTTGGTTAATAAACCCGAATTGCAAATTGAATTCTTCTAAGTCTACCAGATTCCATTTGGTTTGACCCTAAACTTGTTTAGGTTTTATGTCTTGACAATGACCGCTTTAGCCTAAAAAAAGAGGTGTAACTTGGGCGTCATCGTTGCATACTGAAAAATGAACTAAAAAAATCTATGTATAACATTTAAAATACAAAACCAACTCAAAATAGGAGTACTGGGTCCAGCAGATGGTACAAGCATCTCTACAGGTCGTATAAAGTTCCACAGCATGTAATCGATGCTTCGTGGACTTCATCTTCCATTTTGGTATTGACTTCTACAAGACCACTCTATGAGTAATCTAAAGACTTAAGGCCCAAAGAGGGTTTCATCTGATGACTTTTTAGCAACTCTCTACTTTATTATCCTCAGGGTACAAAACAATATCTCTAACTCGTACATAGTTTTATGGTTTATCTGCATGTTCGTAGATTCAACTTTAGAAAATCACCCCTTTGATAGATTTTTCTATGAAACCAACTCTATGGCCTAAGGAAACTACCACGGATGTGACACCCCATAACTTCACGCTCTTGTGTATCCATGTTTTAAGCCTCATTTTGTTAGGTAGGGGTGTATTAGGGTCGTGGGAGACTTCTAGTACTTAGAAAAGTTCAAGACTTTCCTACGAGTTGAGTTTTGGGTGTTGGTTCACAGAAAGGTCAACTTTAAATGAGCATAACTTTTAACACACTTGGAAATGGATAGCCTATGACATTTCAAATGAAATCCTTTTGAGCAAGCTTTTTAACGTGCATTGTTTCACCTCCTTATGAGGTCGGATGAAGGAGATATGACTATTTTCGTGAGACCTTCCCGTGTAGTGATGTCAGACGGGCACTAAGACGGGCAGTGATGCTTTGGACAGGGCGCATGGGCTTCCCTGAGTTGGATGAGACCATTTTCGGTCTAAGGCATGGGCCACGACCAGTGGAATGGGTCGTGTGGCTTGCCACTGATCGTGTGGCTGGTTGTGGAGAGTGTACAAGTAAGGAAGAGTGGGTGTGGGAGGAGTTTTAACCAAGTGTTTACCACTAGCACCTTAAAAAGTCATGCCAGGTAAGACAACTCATGTCCTTGGGAGTGGGGTGGCTTGGCAACTTTCATTTTTTCTAAGTGTGGTTCAGAGCACCACTACACGGACTGTGTAGTAGCACATGACCCGTGAAAAGCCCCCATCAAAGTGACGATGATGTTAATTCTTCTAGGTTTTCCAACTTCTACTTTTTTACCAAGTCTCATCTAACGAGCACTCCACACGACTCGTGGACTGGCACACAACCTGTGAGGCCTTCAGTAGGGCATCACTTTGTCGATTTTTCAATCTATTCACTAATGGTATTTTCGTGAATTTAATTTATTCTAATGACTTTTTTAGCGCTCAAATGCTATCTTAACCTCCCCAAAAGACCTAAACCCTATTCCAAAGGATCAAAGTCATTACTCTCAACTTACACACACTCTCAAATTCTCTCAAGAGCCTACATCAAAACCCCAATACAATTCAAGGAAACTCAAGAGCAATCTTTGGATTCCAAGACCCACTTCCAAACTTCAATTCTTTCACAACTCAATTTCAAGAAACTCAAAGTCTAAGATATGTGGGTTTCATTCATGGGTACCTTTCACCCATGAAGCCCAATCTTCCATTTCTATGAAATTACATGTTTTCAAATTGTGTTGCTTATGGGTATTATTCACTAGTGATTATGATCATACACTATATTGGGGTTTCATGAAAGTTTGATTGAAAACACATGTTTACTCATTTTAAGTTTATACCATGAGATGACTTGCCTATTATGATTATACATGTTTTAAGCTATAGAACTATGATCTCTCTTGATATTTGATGAGATTTTCAATGTATTTCATATGAGGGTTTTACCATGTATTAGTGGGTAGATTTACATTAGAATTTCTCACATGATTTCACTCTTAAATTGCTTGGATTTATACTAGCATAATACACCCGCCAAGTGTTTGATAAAATGCCTAGTTATGAATTCTTGAGTCATTGAAGGTCTAATGCATGTCATATGAGATAAATGAATTTATGATGATGAAATGGACTTTTATATGATTTGTTTTCATGAAAAGTGCTTATAGTATTATAAGTTTACCATGCCTAGTTGAAGAAGTGATTCCACAATCACCGTGGATGGTAGGGTGAGACAACCATCAACCATTTTGAGTGGTTAATACCTTCACCACTCTGTAGTGGGTATGATGTCCATCAACCATGTTGAGGGGTTGATACCTTGACCATTATGATAGAGGGTGTGATGTACATCATCCATGTTGAGGGGTTGATACCTTGACTACTCTAATGGAGGGTTTAATGTCAATCCACCAGTAAAGGGGGTGATACCTTGACTAGTACGATGGAGGGTGTGACATCCATCAATTAATTGGGGGTTTGATACCTCAATCACCATACATTGTTGGGTGTGACAACTATCAAGAGGTCTCTTCCTACAAATGTAATATGTTCTATATAAGCATGTCTTACTTTAAGCATCATTAATGCTATATGCTCATTTATTGCCTAATTATGCATTTTGATTATGTTTTTTTTTATCTCTTGTTGCATTGCATCCTACATACTTAGTATATTCAAACGTACTAATGCATACTCTATGCCTACATGATGTTATCATGTGGGAACCAGAGCTCCACTCGATTATCTTCCCTCCTCCATGTGGCTAGCACTATCCTTGAAGCAAGTTTGGTGCGTCCTCAACTCCAAGGATGATATCTTTTGATCTTATGTTATTTACGGTCTCTCCTTCTTTTTGTATGCTTATGATGATGTGGGTGAGCACAGAAATTTGTCTTGGCCCCCACTCAAATCTAAGCCTAGAGGTGTTTTTGGACATGTAACGTAATTATACTTGAGCTATGACTCATCTATGTTATATAAGTATAACTCTTTCCCTTAGTCCTATTTTCCCTCGTGTATGTTTCTCTTATTGTTTTATATTGTTTCCGCATCCAAGGATATGTGTATGATATGCTAGGAGCCTTGTTTGGAGTCCCTTCAGGTTCTCCATTCATCGTGTCACATTTAGGTCCTTGTTTAGATCGTGACAAACTTGGTGTCAGAGCACGTTGTTAGTGGTCCTTGGCATCCAACACATCGCTTCAATTAGAGTCTTGTTCATAGTTATGAAGTGCACCATGACAATGAGAAAGAGGCTATAAGACATTCTAGGAAATGTTCCCCTTTTTCTTACTCTATGTTGTGCTATAGGAGTTAAGGTAAGGTTTTTCCCCAAACAATTATTCTTTTCTATGCTAGATCATGCTTATCCCAAGAGGAAGAAGAGCTCGCACTCCCAAAGAACAATCGGCTCATGATGAGTTTCAGGATGCTTTTACCATGCTAGCCCAAGCCTTAACTAGCCAAATCAACCAAGAGGCCAAAGCCCCTCATGCTTGTACTCTAGCATCTAGGGTAAGGGATTTCATAAGGATGAACCCACCAGAGTTCAACAGATCTAAAGTGGATGAAGATCATAAAGAATTTATTGATGAGGTGTACAACGTGTTATATATTATGGGCGTGAGATCGGAAGAGAAGGCGGAGTTGGCAGCTTACCAACTCAAGGGGGTGGCCCAAATATTGTATACTCAATGGAAGAAGGAGAAGGGGAACAGTGATGTGATCCTTTGGGAGGAGTTTAAAGTGGTATTTCTCAACCGGTTCTTTCCTCTTGAGCTAAGGGAGGCTAAAATGATAGAATCATGAATTTGAAGCAAGGGTCAATGAGTGTAAGGAAGTATGCTCTCAAGTTCAACCAACTCGCTAAATATGCCGCTTAATTAGTGGCCGATCCAAAGTCTAGGATGAATAAGTTTGTGATGGTTGTATTCGATTCTGTGAATGAAGAATATTATGTTGCCATGTTGTCTGGTGACATGGACTTGTCCCGCCTTATGACTTATACTGAACAGTTGGAGGGGAAAATGATGAGAAAGAGAAGGGGTAAGGAGGCCAAGAGGGCCTGTTTTGAAGGAAAGTTCCAAAAGTGGTGGTGTGGTGCCTTATGCTAGGCTCCCAAGTTGTGGTAGATGCCATGATGTCCAATGCTTGAAAAATACTAATGCTTGTTATAGTTGTGTGGAGATGGGTCACAAGATAATAGATTGCCCTTGTTAATGCAACAAGGTGAAAGGTGCTGATATTTATTAAGGGAGTGCTCTAAGACATAATTGGTTCTATTTTCTTCAAAGTAGGCAAGGAGGGGAATAGGTGCCCGATGATGTTACTGGAATGTTAAAGGTTTTTCTTTATTTTGTTGTGCATGCTTTAATAATTCTGGGGGTCAACATTCCTTGCATTATTCTTTTTTGTTGCTAGTAAATTCATATGGGTGTCTTAAAAATGTTATGTGATCCTTTTTGATCTCTACCACTCCCCCCTCCCCCCCCGCACTAATGAGTCTATTGTTGTTAGAAAGTCCATAGGAGGATTACCCTATGTCATTATTGCATAAAGTATTATTTTGTGATGCTGTTGAACTTGGCATGGTAGATTTGAGCTTGTCCTTGGAGTGGTTGAGTACATTCATCTCACACTTCCATTGGTTGTAGAATCCGTTGTGTTATTTTTAATTTCCTAACGAGTCTGCACTTGAATGGGAAGGTTGTAAAGTGGTAGGTATGGGTAGATCTATTTCTTGTCTTAGGCCCCAAATTGATCTTTGAGGGTTTTATTTATCATCTTATTAGAGTAGGAATGTTGAGGCTAAAATCATTCCTATTGAGTCAGTTCCAGTGGTCAATGAGTTCTTATTATCCTTTCTGATACCTTAAAGTTCGGGTAATGCTTTTAGGTTTGGCTAGTGCACCAGCTATGTCTATAGGCCTCTTGAATAGGGTCTTTAAACCCTACCTTGATGTGTCAGTGGTGGCTTTTAGTGATGATATGTGGGTTCATTTTCGGAGGTGAGAAGGAGTTTGTAAATCATTTGATGGTGATACAAATTTCGAGGAATAAGAGATTGCTTGCTAATTATGGAAAGTGGGAATATTTTGGTAGAAAAAAGGGTAGTTAAAGAAGTACACTAGTTGGCTAGATTGGGAATGAGATGGGTTAAAGTTGAGAATAGAGGTTTTCTCCCAAGGGGAGAGATGGTGTCCTTAGATACCAAGGTAGGTTGTGTGTGCCTAATATTGATGTTTCGAGGGAGCTTTACTGGTGGATGGTTTTAATTTAATTGGACTTGTCAATGGGTGCCATAGGAAAAACAATGAGGCTTATTAGGAGGGCGGTTGAGGAGCAAAGATGAAGTATCTGTCGAGACCCATTAGGGGATGACAAGTTGACAGTTCCACTGGTGAAGCCAAGGTGATCATGATGAGGCGATGTCCCTATATTTTCCAATCTATCTAAGTGTAAGGCACTAGATTCTTTCTTTTCCCAAGTGGTCCTGATCCTTTCAATTCTTAAGTCTCATGGCATGACATCCTTGCAGGTGCATTTGAAATGATTTAATTTATGTTTGAAATGAATTGAATACATTTTGGCATGAGCTTTAACTATATGGTTTTCAACTAGTAAACTAGGCATTGATCTTATGGTTTGAGGTTTCATGTTCTAAGTCAAGTCTTTCAAGCCTTGTTCTTCCACATTTGAGGACAAATGTTCCCAAGGGGGAGATATTGTGACACGTTGTTACTCCATGATCTTATGTATCCATGTTTCAAGCCTTATTTGATTAGGTGTGGAGTGTATTAGGGTTGTGGGGGACCTGTTGTATTTGGACAAGTTCAAGACTTCCTTATGAGTTAAGTTTTGGGTGTTGGTTCATGCAAGGGTAAACTTTAAATGATTATAACTTTTAGTACACTTAGAAATAGATGTTCCACAAAATGTCAAATGAAAGTCGTTTGAGTTAGCTTTCCAAAGCACTTGGTTTCACCTCATTCTGAGGCTGGATGAAGGAGTTATGACCATTTTCATGAGACCCTGCCGTGCAGTGATGACACATGGGCCCTTAGACGGGCAGTGATACTTTGGATGGTAGGTGTGGGCTTCCTTGTGCTGGAAGAGACAATTTTTGATCTAAGTCATGAGGCATCGCCAGTGGCATGAGTTGTATGGCTTGCCACTGGCCATGTACCTGGTCGTAGAGTGTGTGCAAGTGAGGAAGAGTGGGCGTGGGTTGGCCTGGCAATATTTTGTTTCTCTAAGTGTGGTTCAACAAACTATTACACGGACTGTATAGCACCACACTGCCCGTGAAAGGCTCCCATCAAAGTAACAATAACGTTAATTTTTCTAAGGTTTTCAACTTCAAAATTTTTACAAAAGTCTCATCCCACTGGCAGTCCATATGACCCGTGGAGTGCGACACAACTCGTGAGTCCTTCAGTGGGGCACCACGTTGCAAATTTTAACATCCGTTCACTAATGGCATTTTCGTGAATTTAATTTATTCTAATGACTTTTTAGACTTCCAATGCTATCTTAACCTCCTCAAAAGACCTAAACCCTATTCCAAAGGAATAGCCTCATCACTGAAAAGACCCCAAAAAGTGCTCGAAAAACATGCCTCAGAATGCCAGAACTTTAAATATCATATATCTGAAAATCCATTGTTTATTTCGAAAATTTGACTTCATATTCTTGTTCAGGGGGTCAAAATTAGGTGAAAGAGGGTCCAACCCCGATTTAAGAGCGAAAGATTAGCAATTATAATTTTTCAAGGTGTGAATTCCAGAGTGGAATCCATGACCCCCTCGCGACGCGCCAATGTGTAAAAAGTGGCCAGCTTTTTTAACTCGGTCCAAGACTTCTAAGTCTTGGGACTAAGTTTTCCCAAATGTATTTTTACTTATACTTAGCTAAAATTCACCCTTATATCATCCTAAACATTCCCTAAACTCACTAAAACATATGGTCATATTTTCACTCCCGAAATTCAAGTCCCAAACCCTCATCCTAAGCTAAGGTTTTCCTTCAAGGTCCTTCTTCAAGCTTCAAGTTTCTATCTCTAATCTTCACCAAGTTCATCTCTAAGCTAAGGTATGCGGGTTTCTTCATCCATAATACTCAAGCTTCTTTTTACTCAAATTGCATGATTTAAAGTTGATTTACAAATATGTCTTGATTATTATGAAATTCACTGCACACTATGTTAAAGCTATGTAATGTTGTGATTGTTTTGCCATGTTTTGAGCTATAAATCTTTGATCTATTGTAAGATTTTAGAAGGGATTTTGATGTAGATTACTTGAGTGTGTTGCAAGGTGTTGATTGATGGTTATATAGTAGATTTTCTTGCATTATTTCATCTCTATATTTTGTGATTTTATACTAGCATTACACACCCTCTAAGTGTTTAATAAAATGTCCGAACATGGTTTCTTGAGGAGATGAAGGTCCAATATATGAGATATAATATGATTGGTTATATCAAGATGAAATGATCTTAAGTATATGATTACTTCAATATAAAGTGTTGCATTAGACCATGCACAATATGGGGGGACTATGAACCCTAATAACCTAGATAGGGGTTTGCACTCATCAACCTAGGGAAGGATTTGTACTTCTCCACCTAGTGATGGGGTAGCATTATCACTAACCTAGATGGGGTTTTGTACTCATCAACCTAGGGAAGCATTTGTACTTCTCCACCTTAGTGATAAGGTGGTATTATCACTAACCTAGGGAAGGGTTTGTACTTCTCCACCTAGTGATAGGGCGAAATCATCAGTAACCTAGATGGAGGTTTGTACTCATCAACCTAGGGAAGGGTTTATACTTCTCCACCTTGGTGATGGGGTGGCATTATCACCAACCTAGTGAGGGGCTAGTATTTCACCACCTAAGTGATGGGGTAATATCATCACTAACCTACCAAAGGGTTGTACTTTGGAAATCTAGCTTGGTCTCTTCTACACATATGATATCCTCTATGAGCATGAGTAACTTAAGCATGTTTTACGTTAGAATTGATCATACATGCCATATTGTTATATAATGCCTATTGCTATGCATTTTGATTATGATGCTTAATTCCTATTTGCATTGCATCCTACATACTTATTACATTCAAACGTACTAACACATACTCTATACCTACATGATGTCACCATGTAGGAACCGGTGACCAAGTTGATCATCCTCCTCCTCCACGCAGCTACTTCGAAACTACTCAAGGTAGTTGGTGAGTCTTCTATTTTGGGGACCTTAGTTTATGTTGCTCGTATTATGTATTGAGGCATTCTTCCTTAATGTTTACTTTTGCTATAAGGGTGAGCTCAGTTATCTATGCATTAGAGGTGTTTGTTGGATATGTTATGTACCTATGATTTGTGCTTCAATCTTGTCTTTTGATTTTGATAATATGGAAGTCTTTCCCCTTAGCCCTGGCTTCCCCACTTTTATCTCTTGGTGCTTGATTTATTACTTCCGTGACCAAGGATGTGTAATGATGTTCTAAGAGGCTTGCTTGGGGTCCCTTCGGGTTCCTCTTGCACCGTGTCATGTCTAGGCCTTGGGCTTGGGTTGTGACAAATTTGGTGTCAGAGCACTAGGTTGATAGATCCTCGGAGTCCAACACACCATGTCGATTATAGTCCTATTCATGGTTGTGAAGCAAGTTGTGAATATGAATAGGAGACTATGAGACATTTTAGGAAATATTTCCATTATTCATGTTCTAAGTCATTCTATAGAGTTGTGCTGAGTTTTTCCCTCTAAGGATTGTTCTTTACTATGGAAGATCATGCCAAACACTCGAGGAAGAAGGTCACAAACTCCCAAGGAGCAACATAAGAATGGTGAGCTTCGGGATGCTCTCATTATGCTTGCCCAAATTTTGGCCAACCAAGTCAATCAAAGGGACCAAGCCCCTCATGCTACTACCCCGAGAGCTAGGGTAAGGGACTTCATGAGGATGAATCCTTCGGTTTTCTATGGGTCAAAGGTGGATGAAGATCCATAAGAGTTCATTGATGAGGTCCAAGAGATCCTGAATATCATAGGAATTGGGCGAAATGAAAAGGCAGAGTTGGCGGCGCACCAACTCAAAGGGGTAACTCCAATATGGTATGATCAATGGAAGGATGAGAAAAGGATTGGTAATGCAATGCTTTGAGAGGAGTTCAAATTGGCCTTCCTTAGTCAGTTTTTCCCTCTTGAGCTTAGGGAAGTTACATTGGTGGAGTTTATAAACTTGAAACGAGGTGCTATGAGTATGAGTGAGTATGCCCTCAAGTTTAATCAACTTTCAAAGTATGCTCCTCATTTGGTGGCCAATCCCAGAGCTAGGATGAACCAGTTTGTGATGGGGGTCTCCCACTTGGTAAGTGAAGAATGTCGGTCCACCATGCTAATTAGTGACATGGACTTGTCTCAAATGATGACATACGTTGAACAAATTGAGGAGGAGAAATTAAGGAAGAGAGGGGGGCATAAGGCCAAGAGGGATCGTCTTGGTGTTAATCTCCAAAAGGGAGGCCAGTCCAATCCAGCCCTAGTGTCTCATCATGCTACTAATAAGGGATTTGCCAAGTACCTCCCTAGGCCTTAAGGTGTTGGTGTTGTGGCTCCCAATGATGTGTGTCTTACATATGGGAACAGTTATAAAGGCCCATGTTTGAAACATTCTAATGCATGCTTTGGTTGTGGAGAGCTTGGGCACAAGAAGGTAGATTGTCAAAGAAACGGTGGCAAAGTTCAAGCTTCCAATGCAATCCCATTAGGGAAAAGTTGTCCTCAAGGTGGTTGCCCAAAGCACAATCAATTTCATACTCTACATGGGACACAAGGGGTTGGCGAGGTCGCTAATATTATTACCAATATGTCAAAAATCTTTGACTTTGATGTGTATGCTTTAATTGATCTGAGTGCCACTCTTTCCTTTGTTAACCTTTTTGTTGCTAAAATGTTCCATGTTGTCCCTGAGTTTTTGAATGATTCATATAAAGTGT
This sequence comes from Solanum ossicruentum, assembly GCA_025774065.1. Classification (NCBI taxonomy): domain Eukaryota; kingdom Viridiplantae; phylum Streptophyta; class Magnoliopsida; order Solanales; family Solanaceae; genus Solanum; species Solanum ossicruentum. The sequence goes on from JAOTQR010052412.1 coordinate 38,848, forward strand.
CTACTCCTTTTGATGCCTCCATTATTGCTGGGAAAGTTTATAGGAGTTGTCCTATTTGCATTTTGCATAAGTTGTTACATTGTGATCTTGTTGAATTAGAAATGGCAGATTTTGATGTCATTCCTGGGATGGATTGGTTGCATGCTACATGCTTCTATTGATTATAGAACCCGTAGGGTGAAGTTTCAATTTCTAAACGAGCCTGTTCTTGAATGGGAGAGTCAAGATGTGGTGGTCAAGGGTAGATTCATTAATGCATTAAAGCCCATACATTGATCTCTAAGAAGTGTCTTTACCATCTTATGAGGGTTAAAGATGTGGAGTCCAAAGTCCCTTCCATTGAATCGGTTCCGATTGTAAATGAGTTTCTTGATGTCTTCCTAAATGACCTTCTCGGTGTCCCTCCTGAAAGGGGGATAAATTTTGGTATAGATCTCCTTCCCGATACTCAATCTATCTCTTTCCCTCATACCATATAGCCCTGGTAGATTTTAAGGAGTTAAAAGAGTAATTGAAAGATTTGTTGGAGAAGGGATCTATTAGACCTATTCAATCACCTTGGGGTACACCAACATTGTTTGTAAAGAAGAAGGATAGGTCATTTAGAATGTGTATTCACTACTGGCAACTCAATAGGGTCACTATAAAGAATAGATATCCTCTTCGAAGAATTGATGACTTGTTTGACCAATTGCAAGGGGTTAGCTTTTTCTCTAAGATTGATCTTCGGTCCGAGCATTATCAAGTGAGGATGAGGGAGTATGATATTCCCAAGAAGCCTTTCTGGACTAGATATGGGCATTATGAGTTTGCGGTGAAGTCTTTTGGGTTGAGAAATGCATCGACCATCTTCATGGACCTAATGAATAGGGTCTTCAAACCTTATAATGATTCCTTTGTTGTGGTCTTCATCAATGATATTTTTATCTATTCATATAGCAGGGAGGAGCATATGGGTCATTTGAGGGTTGTGTTGCAAAGATTGAGGGAGGAGAAATTGTATGCCAAATATGACAAGTGTGAGTTTTGGTTGAAGGAGGTTGTATTCTTGGGTCATGTGGTGTCAGGGGATGGTATTAAAGTGGATCCTAAGAAGACTAATGTGATTATAAATTAGCCTAGACCATTGACCCCATTGGATGTTAGGAGCTTTTTGGGCCTTGCGGCTTACTATAGAAGCTTTGTGAATGGGTTCTCCTTCATTGCTTCCCCTATGACCAAATTGACTCAAAAGAAGGTTAAGTTTTTATGGACCGATAAATGTGAGAGAAGCTTCCAAACATTAAAGGATAGACTTGTGTCCACCCCTATATTTTCACTACTGGATGGGCTTGAGGGTTTTGTTGTGTATTGTGATGCATCTAGAGTTTTTTTGGGTTGTGTCCTAATGCAAAATGATAAGGTCATAGGCTATGCTTCTAGGCAACTCAAGGTACATGAAAGGAATTACCCTGCCAATTATCTTGATTTGGCCGTCGTGGTGTTTGTATTAAAGATTTGGCGTCATTATTTGTATGGGGTGCATGTTGATGTCTTCACTGATCATAGGAGCCTCCAATATATATTCACTCAAAAAGATCTCAACTTGAGTCAAAGAAGGTGGCTAGAATTTCTCAAAGATTATGACATGAATGTGCATTATCATTCGGGTAAGGCAAATGTAGTGGCGGATGCTTTGAGTAAGGTGTCCATGGGTAGCCTAGTTCATGTTGATGGTGGTGATAGGGAAATGGCTAAGGAGGTGCATAGATTGGCTAGATTGGGGGTTAGGTTGGAAGTAGTGGATAATGGTGTTGTTGTGATGGTTTCAAATCATCCTTGGTTGATGAGGTGATAGAAAAACAAGTTCGTAATGCCTCCTTGCTTGAATTGAAGGCCATGGTGAAAGAGGGCAAAGTAGAGGTTTTCTCACAAGGAGAAGATGGTGCCCTTAGGTACAAAGGTAGGTTATGTGTGCCTTGTGTGGATGGTTTGAAGGAGACGATCCTTGATGAGGCCCATAATTCTTCTTATTCTATTCACCCTAGTTCTACCACAATGTATAGAGACTTAAGGGATGTGTATTAGTGGGGAGGAATGAAGAGGGACATTGCCAAATTCATTTTCGCTTTCCATAGATGTTAACAAGTCAAACACATAGGGATTCCCACTTGGAAGTGGGAGGTGATTAATATCGAACTTTTGGTTGGGTTACCCAAGACTATAAGTGGTTTTGCTTCTATATGGGTGGTGGTTGATAGGATGATGAAATCGACTCACTTTATACCTACTAAGACCACATATGGAGCTGAAGAATATGCAAAATTGTACATCCATGAGATAGTGAGGTTGCATGGGGTTCCTTTTTCCATCATATTAGCTCATGGTGCATAATTCACCTGACACTTTTAGAGGTCTTTTCAAAGGGATCTTGGTACAAAGGTTCACCTTACTACGACCTTTCACCCTCAAAGGGATGGCCAAGTTTAAAGGACAATTCAAAGCCTTGAAGATATGCTTAGGGCATGTGTATTGGAGTTTAGGGGTAGTTATGATGACCATCTTCCTTTGATTGAGTTTGGAACAACAATAGGTAGCACTCTAGTATTGGTATGGCTCCTTTTAAGGATCTTTATGGGAGGCGTTGTAGATACTGATTGGTTGGTTTAAGGTTGGAGAGGTGGCATTATTGGGACCGGATCTAGTTATGCAGACTCTTGAGAAGGTTAGGATGATTAGGTAAAGGTTAAGAATAGCCCAAAGTCGTTAAAAATCTTATGCAAATATGAGAAGAAGAGATCATGAATTCAAAGTGGGTGATTGGGTTTATTTGAAAGTTTCTCCATTGAAAGGTGTGGTCTGTTTTGGTTAAAAGGGGAAGTTGATTCTAAGATATGTTAGTCCTTATGAGGTCTTGAAGAGGGTTAGCAAGGTATCTTATTAGTTGAAGTTGTCCAGTAAAATGAATTTGGTTCATCCGGTGTTTCATATCTCTATGTTGAGATAATATATTATTGATCCTAATGTTATTGTTCCTCTAAGTGTTGTGGGTGTTGTTGAGGATAAATTGTCTTATGACTAGGTTCCGGTTCAGATATCGGCAAGTGAAGAGATTGAGGAACAAAGAGGTGGTGTCCGTTAAGGTCCTTTGGAGGAACCAACAAAATGAAAGTGCTACTTGGGAGGCCAAAGCGGGCATGAAAAAAAGGTATCCTTTCTTTTCCACTCCACTCAAGCCTAAGGTACCAATTATAAATCCCCTATGGTATTTCAAGTCTTGTATTTCAGCCCCTTTATGATTCATATACATTCATGTTCAAGTTGGCAAGTTTATGAGATTTTACACTTCTGTTGAGATTTTGAAAATGGTGTTTTAAATGTAATGTTGCATTTTAGTTGGGGTTGGTTTTGCTATGATCATTCTTGTCTTATACGACTCTTTTATATTCGGGGACGAATGTTCCCAATAGGGAGATATTGAAACGACCCCAAAAAGTGCCCGAAAATGTGCCTCAGAATGCCCCGAATTTTAAATTCCATGTATCTCAAATTCCATTTGTTATTTTGAAAATCTAACCTCAGATTCTTGTTCAAGGGGTCCAAATTAGGTGAAAAAGGATCTAATCCCGTTTTAAGAGCAAAAGATTAGCAATTATAACTTTGTAAGGTGTGAATTCTAGAGAGGAACCTGCGACCCCCTCGCGACACGCTACTATGTAAAAAGTGGCCTACTTTTTTAACTCAGTCCAAGTGTCACGATTCGTAGCTAGGACCTAGTCGTGATCGGCGAATGGAAAACCTGAAGAAACCCCCCAAAAATCTCTTTTCATATCAATACACATCCTTAGTTGCAGAAGCAAATAAATATGACAATAAGAGATAAGCATATATAAGGGAATTAAGACTAAGGGAGAGAGAGTTTAATACTTAAGTAATATGTTAATGTTTAGAACACAAGGGCAAGGGACTAAGTGGAGAAAAGCTTGCATAACATCATAATCAAGAGACAAAAGAGTCAAGGCTTATATCATAGAAACATAGCATGTCCAACAATACCTCTACTATATAGATAAGAGCGAGGGCCAAGAGAAAGGAACCAGACTCACCCTCACTAGTCAAGATAGAAAATAAAGAAGAGTGTCTTAGTACATAATAAGAGAAAAATATACTAAGGTCCTCGAAGTGGAGGACTCAAAAACTAGCTTGAGTAGTACCGAACTAGCCACGTGGAGGGGAGGATGATAAACTTGGAGTTTGATCCTTATATGGTGATATAATGTAGTCACACATTATGCGCTAATACTTTTGGATAAACTAAGTATGCAGGATGCAGTGCAACAAGTTATAAGCGTCATAATGAAAATGCATAACAATAGGCAAGATGAATAATTTAACAATATGACATGTATGATCAATGAACAAGTAAAACATGCTTAAGTAACTCATGCTCATATAGGATATCATATGTGTAGAAGAGACAAAGCTAGATTTCCAAATGTACAACCCTTTGGTAGGTTAGTGATGATACCACCCCATCACTTAGGTGGATGAGTACTAACCCCTATCTAGGTTGGTGATTTTTTCTGGTGAACAAGTACAAATACTTCCCTAGGTTGATGAGTACAAACCTCCATCTAGGTCTAATGCAATACTTTATATAGAATTTATTATGTACATAAGCTCATTTCATCATTATATAGTCATCCATATCATATCCCATGCTTTGGACCTTTAACTCCTCAAGAAACCATATTCGGACATTTTATCAAACACTTAGAGGGTGTGTAATGCTAGTATAAAACCATGAAATATTGATGTGAAATCATGCAAGAAAATCCTTTGAAAAACCATCAATTAATACCCTGCGAAAACCTCAAGCAATATACATCAGAATCCCTCATCAAATCCAACATTAGATCCAAGATTTATAGCTCAAAACATTCAAAATGACCATACTTTCATGAACTCGAATCACTGTGCAGTAAATTTCTTAATATACAAAACCCACATGTAAAATCAGCTATAAACCATGCAATTTAAGTAGAAAAGAGGTTTGGGCACCATGATTGAAAGGACCTAACGGTTGAAACCCATATACCTTAGCTTTGGAGAAGCTCTTGAAGAAGACTTTAATGGGGACTTGAAGCTTGAATAAAATCCTTGATGAAATACTTAAGATTGGTCTTGAGTTTTGGGACTTGAATGTTGAGAGAAATATTAGTCTAAGTGTTTAAGTAAGTTTTGGGAAATGTTTAGGCTGATATGATGGTGAAATTTGGCTAAGTATAGGTCCAAACATATTTGGGAAAACTTAGGCCCAAGACGTACAAGTCTTGCACCGAACAAGAAAAATAGTCTCCAAAATGTACTGGGGAGCGTCGCGTAAACCCCAATGGAATTTGCGTTCTTGGAATTTCATAATTGCTAATCTTTTGCTCTTAAATCAGGTTAGACCCTTACTCACCTAATTTTGATCCCTGAACAAGAATATGAAGTCGTATTTTTGAAATAGCAAACAGATTTTGAGGTATATCCAATTTAAAATTCTGGACATTCTGTGGCACATTTTCGGACACTTTTTTGGCTTGATCTAACAAGACTTCTAAGCATTGGGCCTAAGTGTTCCCAAAAGTGTTTTAACGTATACTTAGCCAAAATTCACCTTCATATCATCCTAAACATTCCCTAATACTCACTCAAACAGTTAGTCATATTTCCACTCCCTAAACTCAAGTCCCAAACCCTCATTCTAAGCTGAGGTTTTCCATCAAGGTCCTTCTTCAAACTTCAAGTCTCCATCTCCAATCTTCACCAAGTTCATCTCTAAGCTAAGGTATATGGGTTTCAACTGTTGGGTCCTTTCACCCATGGTGACCAATCCCCTATTCTACTCAAATTGCTTGATTTAAAGTTGATTTATAAATGGGTCTTGATTCTTATGAAATTCACTGCACACTTTGTTAAAGCTATGTAAGGTTGTGACTATTTTGCCATGTTTTGAGCTATAAATCTTCGATCTATTGTAAGATTTAAGAAGGGGTTTTGATGTATACTGCTTAAGGCTTTTTCAAAGTGTTGATTGATGGTTTTACAATGGATTTCTTGCATAATTTCATCTCTATAGTTCATGGTTTTACACTAGTATTACACACCCTCTAAGTGTTTGATAAAATGTCTGAATGTTATTTCTTGAGGAGTTAAAGGTCGAAAGCATGAGATATGATATGATTGATTATATGCAGATGAAATGAGTTTTTCTATATGATAAGTTCTATACAAAGTGTTGCATTAGACCATGCCCAATCCGAGGGGACTAAGAACCCGGATAACCTAGATGGAGGTTTGTACTTATCAACCGAGGGAAGGGTTTGTACTTCTCCACCTAGTGATGGGGTGGCATCATCACTAACCTATATGGGAGTTTGTACACATCAACCCAGGGAAGGGTCTATACTTCTCCACCTTGGTGATATGGCAGCATTATCACCAACCTAGGGAAGGGTTTGTGCTTCTCCACCTAGTGATATGGCGGCATCATCACTAACCTAGATGGGGATTTGTATCATCATCCTAAGGAAGGGTTTGTACTTCTCCACCTTTGTGATGGGGCGTCATTATCAACAACCTAGTGAGGGGTTAGTATTTCACCACCTAAGTGATGGGGCGGCATCATCACTAACCTACCAAAGGGTTGTACTTTGGAAATATAGCTTGGTGTCTTCTACACATATGATATCCTATATGAGCATGATTTACTTAAGCATGTTTTACCTTAACATTGATCATACATGCCATATTGTTATATTATGCCTATTGCCTATTGCTATGCATTTTTTTATGATGCTTAATTCTTGTTTGCTTTGCATCCTAGTACATTCAAATGTACTAACGTATGCTCTATGCCTATATGATGTCACCATGTAAGAACCAGTCCCTAGTTGATCATCATCCTCTTCCACGTGGCTAGTTCGACACTACTCAAGCTAGTTGGTGAGTCCTCCATTTCGGGGACCTTAGTCTACGTTGCTCCTATTATGTGTTGAGACATTCTTCTATATTGTCTATTTTGACTATGACAATGAGCATAGTTGCTTTGTCTTGGCCCCCACTCTTATATATGTATTAGAGGTGTTTATTGGACATTTTATGTACCTGTGATATACACTTGACCCTTTTTCTTGATTATGATGATATGGAAGTGTTTCCCCTTAGCCTCGGTTTCCCCACTTTTATCTCTTTATGCTTGACTTATTGCTTCCGCAACTAAGGATGTGTAATGATGTTCTAAGAGGCTTGCTTGGGGCCCCTTCGGGTTCATCTTGCGTCATGTCACATCTAGGCCCTAGGATTGGGTCGTGACAATTACTCTCAACTTAAACACACTCTCAAATTCTCTAAAGAGCCTCCATCAAAACCCCAGATACAAATTCAAGGAAACTGAAGAGCAAGCTTTGGATTCCAAGACCCACTACAAAACTTCAAGTCTTTTACAACTCAATTTCAAGAAACTCAAGGTCTAAGGTATGTGGGCTTCATATATTGGTGCCTTTCGCCCATGACGCCCAATCTTCCATTTCTATGAAATTACATGTTTCCAAATTGTGTTGTTTATGGGTACTATTCACCAGTGATTATGATCATACACTATATTGGGGTTTCATGAAAGTTAGATTGAAAACACATGTTTACTCATCTTAAGTATATACCATGAGATGATTTACCTATTATGATTATGCATGTTTTAAGCTATAGAACTATGATTTCTCTTGATATGTGATGGGGATTTTCAACATATTTCATATGAGCATTTAACCAAGTATTGGTGGGTTAATTTACATTAGAATTTCTCACATGATTTTACTCTTGAATTGCATAGTTTCATACTAGCATAATACACCCACCAGTTAGGGATTCTTGAGTTATTGAAGGTTTAATGCATGTCATATGAGTTAAGTGACTTTATGATGATGAAAGGGATGTTTATATGAGTTGTTTACATTAAAGGTACTTATGATATTGTAAGTTGACCATGCCTAGTTGAGGAGGTGATGCCTCAATTGTCATAGATGGTAGGGTGAGACAACCATCAACCAATTGAGCGGTTGATACCTTAATCACCAAGTATGGTAGGGTTAGACAACCATCAACCATGTTGATGGGTTGATACCTTGTCTTCTATGATGGAGGGTGTGATGTTCATCAACCATGTTGAGGGGTTGATGCCTTGACCACTATGATGGAGGGTGTGATATCCATCAACCAGTTAAGGGGTTGATAACTTGACCACTATGATAGAGGGTGTGATGTCTATCAACCAATAGGGGGATTGATACCTCAATCATCATGGATGGTAGGGTGTGACAACCATTAAGAGGTCTCTTACTACAAATGTAATATGTTCTATATAAGCATGTCTTACATAAAGCATCATTCATGCATGCAATATTGCTATATGCTCATTTATCGCCTAATTATGAATTTCGATTATATTTCCTATCTTTTGTTGCATTGCATCCTATATATTTAGTACATTCAAATATACTAACGTATACTCTATGCCTACATAATATTACCACATAGGAACCAGAGCTCTACTTGATTATTTCCCTCCTCCACCTGGCTAGTACTATCCTTGAAGCATGTTTAGTGAGTCCTCAACTCCGAGGACAATATCTTTTGATCTTGTGTTATGCAAAGACTCTCCTTCTTTTATTGTATTCTCATGACTATGAGGGTGATCCCAGAGAGTTGTCTTGGACCCCGCTTAATTCTAACTCTAGAGGTGTTGTTGGAAAAGTAATGTAATTGTATTTGAGCTTTGACTCATTTATGTTATTTAAGTATTTAACTCTTTCCCTTAGTCCCAATTTCCCTCATCTATGTTTCTCTTGTTGTTTTATCTTGCTTCTGTGACCAAGGATGTGTGTATGATATGCTAAAAGGCATTTTGGGGGTCCCTTCGGGTTCCCCATTCGCCATTTCACGTCTTGGACCTAGTTTGGGTAGTGAAAACGGACCCTAAAGGGTGTCGTAGAATAGCAAAAACTTCAACATCTGTACACTTAGCCCAAAATCATGCCAAACCATGCAATCCTGCAAGAGAAACATAGAAACATATCAAATCTACTAGCATCACTTTTAGAACACCCAGAATTCCAAGTTTCAAGCATCAAAAGTATTGTATTTTGATAGCACATCAAGTAACTAAGTGCCTTCTTTGACTATATACTATTTTTCACTCTATGAACACTAATATTTTAAACTCATAGTTCACCTTTCCTATTTCAAACCTTTTTGGGTGCCTTATAAAAATTATTTAGCCCATTGCCTTTTATCACACTTAATTCTTTTACATTTTAGCTCATATGTTAGGTAACTATTTGTTTTTCCTCGCACCCACTTCAAATTCTTTTCCCCTATTTATTACACCACTTGCTTCATTCCCCATTTAGCGTGATTTCCTTGCAATAGTCACCCTTAACTTAGGCTTTTGGCTTGAGTTGAATTTCACAATATCCAACCTATAAACCAGAGCCACTTTTGGTAGTCACCCTCAACTTAGGATTTTAGCCTGAGTTGAGCTGCACAATATTTAAGAAGGGACCAACGGATATTTTAGGATTACATAGCACAAAAGGCTTGGTTACTCAAGTGTCAACAAAGAAAAGGTACATGTAAGGTTTAAATATTAGGATAAAGGGATACATAAAGCATTTGGTTGGTTAATTTTAGGCAAATTGGACTGATGATATGAAAAAGGCCTAGGATCCTTTCCTAACCAACTAATCTACAGTCTCAGTCAGAGTAACAGGTCAAGTTCTGAATTGGAACACAGTAAAAGAATCATGCAAAAAAGCTTACACGCACTTGGCACGGAATACTCTGTCAACTTAGACTCTCAGATCATGATTTTTATTACAATTAAGTCAATCACTGATTCCACATAGTTGTTATCACAACTACCTAACAATACATCATTAATCACAAAAATAGGTGGGTATCATTTTTCATCAAAAGCTAACATATGCCACATATTTCGATACAATATGCTACTAGTACTACTTGCATATCCTAAACATATCGACTTAAAACAACAACAACAACATACCTAGTATAATCCCACAAGTGGAGGTCTGGGGAGGATAGAATGTACGCAGACCTTACAACTACCATAGAAGTAGAGAGGTTGTTTCCTGGAAACCCTCGTCTCAAAACTCGTAAGTAAGAACGAACTAGATATGA
>JAOTQR010052413.1:0-14499 GCA_025774065.1 Solanum ossicruentum
TCACGTCGTCACGTGGGTTTGTATTAATAATAGTGCCTAATCGGCACTAGTCGCGGCCCCGGGGTCGGGCTGTGACAAGGAATTACACACTTCATAGAATATTATTAATTGACAAAAGTTAAACATTTTATTTGGACACCTAATTTGGATTTCTAAGTTATATTCCCTCTTATTTGTTTTTTCATACATATATTTAAAAAAATCATAAATAAGAAAGTAATTTTTGTCAATTCACCTCTTAAAAACTTTTCAGGAACTTTATAAATAAATGTGAATGCTTTAAAAAAAATTAATTGCAAGGATATTAATATGAGAAAATCAATTAATTAATGTCTTTTTTTATTTAGTAAGACAATCAAATAAAATAACTATTTTTAGTATAGTGATCATTATGAGACAAAGAGAGTAGCATTTACTTATAAACATAGAAATACCAAAATTTGTAGAAACTATCTGAACATTAATTTCACAACTCTTAACGTATCAAAATATGCTAAGCGGCCGAATTAATAAATCACATATGTTCATGTTCATTTTATGAATACTTTGCTATCGACGGTTTTAGGAGAGGTAGAGATAGAGGTAGACAAGAGGGGTATTGACAAGTGTTTAAACATGACATGCATGTCGCGATTTCAACTTACCGACATGAACTTAACTAGAAGGGTGTGAGGGACATGGATTAGGTTGGAAGGTTAGTAGGTAGCGTGTGTTTGTCTAATTGTCCGTTAATATTATCACTTTTAGTATTACTTTTAGTTTCTTGTCCTTCGATTTTTGTTACTATATGTTGATTCCTTGTACCATTATTATTGTTAGCTAATATTTTTTGTACTCTTAATTCTTTCACTGAACTATGCTTTTAACTATTTTTTTTTAAATAAAAAGTTTATCGAAAATAATCTCTATACTTTTGAGATAGGGGTAGTTAGGATACACTCATGTAAAATGACTCGATCCAGCTATAAAGAAATAAATATATTAGAAGTTACTCAGAGAAAGTTATCATACAATAAAAATAACTTACCCCCGGACGACATGCATTGAGATCGCAAATAGTTTTTTCGTATGGAATAATTCACGCTTTCTCCTCTCCTTTTCTCTTCAAATGGATGTAACCATTAGATTACTAGTTACAAGTTATAAATGTCCAATTTTATTGTTGCTGCTAATTATATAATATAGCAACAATTATACTATTGTCACTACATTTTTAATTTATTATTGTGTAATAATTATTATAAATGATTCGATAATATGGTGTATGTCTAAAAAAAGTTGGTCTGGAATAGATAGGTTCAGTTAGAAAGGAAGATAACTAAAATTTGTAATTTAATATGTATTACACACGTCGTCCAATATAGCTAAAATAAAAGTGGCAAGTATAATTGTGTATGTAAAATTAAATATGAACTCACGTTAGCCTCTTTAGAGGATGAGTGATATTCAGATAACTAGATATTGGAGTAGCAAATGGTGTTTGAAGTATTTACAAGTGACAATAATATCGTCAAGTTAGTAGTGAGTTGCTTCCACATGTGATTGAATTTCTATATTGAAATTTTATACAATCTTAAAGATTTTGGAATATCAAAGTTATTGATGCTCATAGGTCGTGTTCGTGCAAATTATTTGTCAATATTAGTTACGTGTGATATTGACTTAGTATTGGTTTGGATTTAATTTATATGTGCAAACTGAGAAATGCTGGATTTTAAAATCTAAATTGTGAATTATCTAGGTGAAATGACGAGATACAATCAAAAAGAAATAAGAATGTAAAAAATTACTATAGATAAAGTTATTGAACAACAACAATAAAAAACTCCCCCACACACTACCTGAATGGAGGTTGCAAACAGTTTTTACTGACGGGAATAACTCATGCTCTCCTTTCTTTCCTCTTCAAATTAGAGTGCAACCAACACTTTCCTGGTGTAAGAGAGAACATCAATTCCTCAAAACATACAAAAAGTGAAATTTAATTTGTGAAATATACCTTTTTTTTTTTGAAAAGAGAGAGAAGGTTGATTAGAAGTGATTTTTCAGCCTATTTATGTGAAACTTTCACTCCAGGGCCGTCTTGACCATAAGATCACTAAAACAACTGCTTAGGGTCCAAAATTTTTTAAGGCCTCCCAATTTTTTCTGAAAATCTATATATCATTTATTGATTAAAAAAGTTGCATAGAAAATGTATAGTAATTATTTACTTTTTTTAATATAGATGTCATTGTAATAATTACGAAATTGATCGAAATAGCATTTGCTTAATTTTAATATTTTCTATAAGTGGCTACTTATTTTGTTGATTTAGTTATATCTTAATGATTATCATGAACCTAAACTATTACTCTTACATGCATTTATCTTTTTTATTGTCACGACCCTGTCTCAATCGTGATGTCGTCTGTTAGATTTCACCTATAGGCAATCCAATTACCCAACCCCAGGATACCTGTCCTAGCTCTCTAGTCACAAACATAACCGATACAACAACGTAAATAACCACAAACCTATCCAGAACCTAGAAGTCAACTGTATAAAGCTACAATAGACACAAATACGTACCAATACATATATAACCATAATCATAATAATGTACAAAACCAGGAGTGCTCCTATAAGTACAAACTACTAGTATACAAAGGCCAATGTCTAAAAACAAAAGATGGCCATCAAAAGTAAGGAGACATTTGTCATGCCCTGGAAGGGTATCCTTGACGTAGCCAACACTCGAAGAACCATTGCTGATCTCCAAGAGAACTACCTGGTTTCATCATCACATTGTACTTGACAACGGAAGAAAATACTCAAGAAAAGACTATCAATATTTAAAGAACAACAATATATCTTTGAACAATCAAGACTAGTATGAAAAAATCTAGTCAAACAACATCCACCTCAACAATCCCAAAACCAGTCTATGCAGTCTCTACAGACTGTCTAGAAGGTACTATGACAAACTATGACTACCCCAATCAATAGAATAAAAAAATACTCAATGAAAACTAAAAGGGCTCCTTCGAATAGCAATGAGGGCTTACCAAATTTGAAAGTAAGAAGCTGGACCTCAATGATGCACTAACTGAAGTTCTCTATCACTTGTATTTGCATCATTAATGATGCAGGCCCAAACGAATGTTAATACATGAAATATACTGATATGGAAGAATGGCTAAAGTAACAAGTAAGGCTCAACAATCAGCTCAAGAATCTGTAAACTCAAATAAATGATCAATATACAAGTTTAAGAAAAAATCATGTTTTGTAAACAGACTCAATTTTATGCATTTCGGTTTAAAACATTTTATGCTCAATCAAGTGTTGCTTAGGAGTTTCTCTTAACCGACATCTAATCCCACTATTATTAGTTTGGTGATGTACAATGAGTCGCCTGAATTAACGGTGCAACAATCCTACGCTAGTAACATTGTTTATAGGTTAAAGTAGTTATCTATTCACCCTCATATCAGTGCTCAATATACCTTCCAAGACAAAAACATACTCTTGACAATAATTCATTCTTATATCATTATATTTTCTCCAATCAACCTCAATTCAATCACTCAACAGTTTAGCCAAATCAGGATCATCAGTCACATATGCAATCAAGACTCTAACTCAAGTTCAAATGGTCATTTAAATTCCAACTGATCATATCCATCACATAAAACAACGTAAGATAGTCAATTACATATGTATATAGACGAGTAAAAATACTCTTCATGCTCATGTTACTTTACTTCAGGCATTCACATTCATTATCTCAATTTCATTCAATACACCAAATTTCACAGAATGATGTAATTTAGGATTCATAATGTCAATAGGCTAATACCTCAATTTCATATAAAAAACATGCAATTCTATCAATTTGTTCATATACATTCATGAGAACTCGAAACAAATGCAAACAACTCGAAGACTAGGATAATGGGATTTTAAATACACAATTCTCATTCACAATCTTGACTCAAATAGATGAAAGGGTGCGTGGATGAACTTAAATAGCCCTACATACCTAGTATTTGAAGAACAATTAATTATTGAACAATCGCGCGTGCTTGGAACCCAACTATTCTCCCTTCCTTGATGCTCTTAAAGGTTCTAAGTGTAGAATGAATAATATTACACGTAGGGTACTGATACGGGGTCCAAAATAAGTCCAAAATTTTGTAGCTTTTAATTAAAAAGAGTAGAAAAATATGAAAATACCCCTCTTAAAACTGTTGAACACGAGAACCCATCGACAGGTCGTGGTTCCACTTACGGCCATAAGTGGCCTCTCGTAGATTAAGGTGTCCAAAGATTGATTTATTGAAAATTGGACCTAGGTTTTATGAAACCCTTTATATGAGCCATAAAAGGAATGATGAGTTATCCTGTTAATCATGGTTCAAGATCCAAAAAAATTGATTTTTCGAATTATCAAACCACGAAACGCATCCTACGACTCCTGTATTGGAGTACAGTGTGTAGAATACCTTGTACATGGACCTAAGACTTAGGTAAAATTTCTTAAGTCACATGGGCAACTATGAGGTCCCATCTACAGGCCATAGACCACTCTACAAGTCGTAGATGACCCTTTGTGGTTTCTCCCGGTGATTTTTCTCAGTCATTTTCTTAGCTTCTCCTGGACATTTACAACAAACTAGGTGGAATGAATTTGAGGGTATTACATTTTCTTCCCCTTGGGGTCATTCATCCTTGAATAAAGAGTAATCAAGGAACCTAGTTAACGCACAAATCCTATCATGGACTCTAATCAGTCAAACAGTTCACAATTAACTCATGCAATCAATCATTCAGGCAATCAAGCAAGTAAATAATTAACAAATCGAATCAATCAGCAATCAGACTCTAGGACTATTGCCATTCAAACGAGGAATAGAAAGGAACTCAAGGAATAAGAATGAATCATTACCATAAACTCTCTCATTATTAGCAAGCAAGAACAAAAGAGGGTACTTAGCCATTATATCCTCTTCAGCTTCTCAAGGAGCTTCTTCCACAAACTGATTTCTCTACAACACTTTGACAGATATGATCTCTTTGGTTCTCAACTTTTGAACCTGATGATCAAGGATTTGAATGGGAATTTCCTCATAGCTCAAGCTGTCCTTTACTCCAATACTATCAACAGGCACAACTAACTATGGATCTCCCAAATACTTCTTAAGCATGGAAATGTGAAAGGCCGAATGAATGACCACTAACTCTGGTGGTAGCTCCAACTCATAAGCTACATTGCCCATGCTCTTTGCAACCTGGTAAGGACCAATGTACTTTGGATTCAACTTCCTCTTCTTCCTAAATCGCATCACACTTTTCATAAGTGACACTTTCAAGTACACCCAATCATCAACTCGAACTCTAAATCTCTTTTTCTAATATTGGTGTAGGATTTCTATCGACTCTATCTAGTCTTTAATGCCTCTGGTATGATCTTCACCTTCTCCATAGCTTGATGAGCCAAGTCTGGCCTAATCAACTCTGTCTCACCTACCCCAAACCGGCCGATTGGTGATTATATCTCCTCCTATAAAGTGCCTCATAAGAAGCCATATGAGTGGTCAAATGGAAAATGTTATTGTAGGTGAACTCAATCAGAGGTAAGTGGTCATCCCAATTACCTTTGAAGTCAATGACACAGACTCTTAATATATCCTCCAAGGTTTGAATTGTTCCTTCTGCCTGCCTATTAATGTGTGGGTGGAAAGAAGTACTAAGGTTCACCTTCGAACCCAAGCCTTTCCAGAAGGATCTCCTAAACTAAGCAGTGAATTGAGCTCCTCTATCTGAGATGATGGATAAAGGAACTCCATGCAATCTAACAATCTCTCTTATATATAATCAGGCACAATCCTCTAGGTGTTAGTCATCTTTACTACCAAGAAGTATGTAAATTTTGTTATCCTATTAACTATCACCCAAATTGAATCATGCTGTCTGTGGGATCTTACTAAGCCTGTGAAAAAGTCCATGTTAATCATCTCTTACTTCCATTCTGGGATCACAAAGTTCTGAGCTACTCCACATGCCCTTTGATGCTCAACTTTAACTTGTTGGCAATTAGGGCATTTGGAAACAAACTCGGCAATATCTCTTTTCATCCCACTCCACTAATAGACTTCTCTCAAGTACATCTTAGTTGAGCTCGGATGGATGGAATATCTAGAGTTATGGGATTCTGCCATGGTCCTTTCTCGAATACCATCAACATCTGGAACACACAATCTGCCTCAATCTCCCTTCTTTGGTAAAGGCCATCACCTTCTGCTTATGCATATTTGCCTTTGATTGTAATAATATAGGATCTTAATCTTGCTTCACGCTCACCTCTACCACTAGATATGATTTGGACCCATTATGCACAAGAACTATACCTTCACTAGATTCGTCTAGTTGAACTCTCAATCATGCCAGTCTGTGAACCTCTTTAGTTAGCCCCTTTTTCTCCTCTTCAACATAGGAGGTACTGCTCATGGATAACCTTCTAAGAGTATTAACAATCACATTAGCTTTACCTAGATGGTAGAGGATGCTCATGTCATAGTCATTGAGTAACTCAAACTACCTTCTCTGCTTCAAATTAAGCTCATTTTGGGTAAAGACATACTGCAAGCTCTTGTGATCTGTGAACACGTCCACATATACTCCATACAAGTAGTGGCACCATAACTTGAGAGAAACCACCACTTCTTCCAATTCTAAGTCATGTGTGTGTCAATTTTTCTCATGCACCTTGAATTGCCTAGAAGCAAAAGCAATAACATTTCCTTTCTGCATCAGTATGCATCCTAATTCCACTCTTGAGACATCACAGTAGATTACGAATCCATTAGTCCCTTCAAGTAAGGTCAGTATTGGGCAGTGGTCAACCTTGTTTTCAACTATTTGAAGCTACTCTCACACACATCGGACCATCAAAACTTGACCTTCTTTTGAGCCAGTCTTGTCAATGATATAGATATGAAAGAGAACTTGTTAACAAATCTACGGAAGTAGCCTACCAAACCCAAGAATCTTTTTATATCAGTTGGATAGGTTGGTCTAGGCCAGTTCTTAACTGCCTCAATCGTTTGGGTGTCTACTCGAATATTGTTGCTCAAGACAACATGGCCTAGGAAAGCCACAGACTTGAGCCAAAATTCACACTTAATTTTTTTAATATAACCATTATCCTTCAGGGTCGGTAAAGCAATTTTGAGGTGGTTTGCATGCTCTTTCTCATCTCTAGAGTACACCAGAATATCGTTGATAAACACAATTGCAAACATGTCGAGGTACTATCAGAATACTTTGTTCCTCGAGTCCGTGAAGGCTGTAAGCGCATTTGTCAACCCAAAAGACATTACAAAAAACTCTAAGTAATCATATTGGGTTCGAAAAGCCATCTTCAAAATGTCACGTTCTCTCACTTTCAACTGGTGATAGCCTGATCTGACGTCTATCTTGGAGAAAACAGTGGCACCCTGAAGTTGGTCAAACAACACATCTATCCTTGGAACAGGATATTTGTTCTTGACTGTTACATTATTCAACTGGTGATAGTCAATATGCATCCTAAGGGCACTGTCCTTCTTCCTTATGAATAGAATAGAAGCACCTAAGGGGAAACACTCGACCTAATAAATCCTTTCTCTAAAAAATCTTTCAATTGCTCTTTCAACTCTTTCAACTCAGCAGGTACTATTCTATAAGGTGGAATAGAGATAAGTGAGCTGTCAAGAAGAACATTAATTCCAAAGTCAATCTCCTTATTTGGAGGGACTCCAAGCAGATCCTTGAGAAACACTTCAAGAAACTCATTCACAATTGGGATGGACTCAAAGGTAGGAGGCTCAATATCGTCAGATTTAACTTATACTAGTTGATAGATTCACCCCTTTGAGATTAGCCTTTTGGCGTTAAAGTAAGAAATAAACTTACCCTTTGGAGCAACAGAGTGACCCTTCCACTCTAGGATCTGTTCATCCAGAAATTGGAATTTAGCAGTTCTGGTCCTACAATCAATGGATGCATAGAGTCATGAAGCCAATTCAACTGTTGTATTTGCATTGATGATTTGATGACATTATCTCTATGGGGTGAATATTTATATATTCACCGACCACAAGAGTTTTCAATATGTGTTTAGCTAAAGGGATTTGAACCTAAGGCAAAGGAGGTGGTTTGAGCTGCTAAAAGACTATGATATAAGTATAATCTATCACCCCATCAAGGCTAATATTATGGCTGATCTATTGAATAGAATGTCTATTGAAAGTATTGCATATGTTGAGATGGAAAGAAAGAACTAACTAAAGAAGTGCACCATTTGGCTGGTTTGGGTGTAAGGTTGAATAACTTGAACAATAGTGGTGTACTTGTACAAAATGCGGTGGAATCTTCTTTGATAGTGGAAGTTATAGAAAAACAAGATATGGATCTTACTTTGGTAGAATTGAAGAAGTTGGTGATTGATAAGAAGGTTGAGGTCTTCTTACAAAGGGGAGATAAAGTGCTTTATTACCAAGGGTAATTGAGTGCCCCTAATGTGGATAGCCTAAGTGAAAAGATTCTTGATGAGGCTAATAATTCTAAGTATTCCATTCACCTGGATAGCAAAGTATGTAATGGGGTGTGTAAATTGCCAGCAAGTGAAGGTAGAACACAAATTACTGAGTGGTTTAGCCCAAGATATTGAGATACCTACTTGAAAATGGGAGGAAGTTAATATGGATTTCATTACATGTATAACAAGACCAGGAAGCAATTTGACTCAATATGGTGGTTGTTTATAGAATGATGAAAACAACCCCTTTTTTTATCGATAAAGACTTCTTATGGTGCCAAAGAATATGCTAAGGTCTACATAAAGTTGGTAAGGTTGCATGGGGTACTGTTGTCTATAATATCATATTGTGATGCTCAATTCACTTCTCATTTTTGGTGATCTTTACAAAAAATCCTTGGTACAGAGGTAAAGATAAGCACTATATTCGATCTTCAAAGGGATGGAAGCCAAAAGGACAATACAAACGTTGGAAGATATGTTGCGGGCATGTGTGCTTGATTTCAAGGGAGGTTGAGATGATCACTTACCTCTTATTGGATTTTCTTAAAATAATAGTTTTCACTTGAGTGTTGGGATGACACAATTTGAAGCCTTGTATGGTAGATGGAGTAGCTTACTGATGGAATGGTTTAAAGTTGGAGAAATGTCCTTGATTGGATAGGATTTGGTACTTAATGATATGGAGAAGGTGAAAGTCATTGGGGAAAGGTTGAAGGCTGCCAAATGTCATCAAAAGTCATATAATGATGTTAGAAGAAGGGATTTTGAGTTTGATGAAGGTGATTAGGTGTATTTGAAGTTTTCACCAATGAAAGGAGTAATATATTTTAGCAAAAAGGGAAAATTAATTACTAGATCTGTGGGACCTTATAAGATTCTGAAAAGAGTTGGGAAGGTAGCCTTTGAACTAGATTTGCCTATGGAGTTAGCCATGGTTCATCTAATTTTCGTGTGTCCATGTTGAGAAAATGCATGGACGATTCTAATTTTATTGTTCCATTAAATAATATGACTATTGAGGAAGATTTGACTTATGAAAAAGATATTGGTTGAAAGTTTTGATCGGCAAGTGATGAGATTGAGAAACAAGGAAGTGACATCAGTCAAAGTGTTGTGGAGAAATCAACAAGTTGAGATTGCTTCGTGGGAAGCCGAGGTAGGCATGATGAAACAATATTCTTACCTCTTTCCTTTTATTCAAGCCTAAGGTACCTAATATGATCTATTCTTCCAAAGCCTCAAAAATAATGTTTCCTTGTCATATTGCATGCATGCATGATCATGAGACTATTTTTGAATAATATTTGATGTAGAAGTTTGATGATTTTATTAAAATGATGATTAAGTTGCATTTTTGCATTCATGTTGTGATGTTGGTTGTGTTTCTACTCTACTCAAGCTTGCTTTTGTCTCATTCGAGGGCTAATGATCCCAAGGGGGAGATATTGTCCCTACATGTTGAAAAACCTGGAAAATGAAAAAGTTGTGTAAATTTTTGAAATTGGCTAGTGATAGGAGCCAATCTGTGGCTCATGGATGGGACCACAGGTCATAGAAAGGTCTCGTAGTTAAGGTCTAGAACTTGGTGAAAGTTTTGGTCTCTAAAATTCACTCCATGAGAAATACGACAGGTCGTACTCCTTTATACTAACGTAGTTCGGGCTGTGGATGAGACTCTAAGAGAGGAAAATTTTTCTAAGTCTAGAAACATTCTACGGAAGGGTTATATGGTCCATAAATGGAGTTACAAACCATACATAGGATTACGTGGTCTTCAAGTACAATTTCTGGTATCTCAACTTTTTGAGCCATGCAATACACAAACAAGAGTACGAGCCATACTCCCATGCATGGGCCATAAACGTGGTTTCATCGATAGGTCTATCAGTTTTTAAATGAAGAGCGTTTTGGTCATTTCAAATTCATTCAACTCCTAAACTACGTCATTTTAAACCTTCTTACTAACTTAACCGACTTTATTCACATAAAACCTATTCTTAACTCATTCCATTTCATTCATTCTCAAAATCTCTCCCAAATGACTCTCTAAACAAAAGTTTACATTGGAGCTAGGGTTTTAAGTTTTGCTAAGGATTTCCAAGTCTTTCATCTGCAATTTCTAAGGTTCTTCACTTGAGGTATGTAGGGCTTCATTCATAAACTAGATTCATCCATAAAGCCCAATCAATTCTCTTTTTTTCCCTCAAAGTTTGAGCACGGATTTCTATGGGGTTATTTAATGACATTTCAAATGGTTGGATAATGATTACTACATGATTATTACATCTATTTATGCATGATTATGAATTAATATAGGATTTGTATGATGCCAAGTGAATGAAAGTGATTTCAAACATATGATGATTAGGGTTTGTTGAATTAATGTAGGTTCCTTTACTAGTGATCCAAATTTATTCAATTGCATGATTCCCCTACAATTTTCATATAACTGTAGGACTTTAGTTCAGTGTCTTATGAACCTACACATAACCCTAGTTTCCTATGACAAAATTATGATTCTCATGAATTATGATTCTAAGTATGAAAAATATGTTTTAATGATGATGATGATGTTATGATGACGACGATGATAGCATGATGAGGTTAACTTAAGACTCTAGATGATGATAAAATGAGGAGTATACCCATCATATTTGCAAAGTTATGTAGATAGACTATTCCCATGACATGAAATATTATCATAAGGTTATTATGCCTATTTTACAAGCTATGAAAGTATGATTGTGATAAAGTATGAATTGTATTTAAAGCTATGTATATGTATTCTGTGAGATATGATTTAGCACCGAATGAGCTTGTGTGAGGGGAACTATCCCCAAGGGCCCTTATATAAATCCTCAAGTATCATAACTATGTACCATCGTAGGTTGATGATTATATGCCTATAAGGATAGCTATTGGGTCCATTTAATATTATGTTCATGTGATACTCACTGTGCTAGGGTTAAATCTAAAAGGTGGGATCTTTTATGTTCATGTAACACTCTCCATGCTAGGAATAAGCCTAAAGGGTGAGTTCGAGTTTACATTGGAAAAGTAGACTTCTCTTTTGCTTGGTGTAGAGGGAACATCTGGATTCCATGTAGTAGTCTATATGGCTTTATTGTCGGTTATAGTCTTATCTCCACATATGTATGCTAGGATTATGAAAGGTTTTGATGATGCGTCAATTCATGATTTTAAACATGCATTGCTCATACATATTGTGTCCTTATTCTATTGATTATGATTATGCTTATTGATATTATATTATGATGTTCCTTGATGCATGACATACCAGTATACTTACTACATTCCACGTACTAACACATACTTCTTTGCCTACATGATCTAACTATGTAGGGATGGACGGCGAGACTATTCCTACATTTCATAACTAAATTTAGATTTGAGCTTTGAAGATTGTTGGTGAGTTCTCATGCTTTTGGAACAAGCCTTTTCATATTTTATTATCCTTATATTGAGACTTTATGACTTTTCTTTCAATATTATATCTTGAGAGTGATGCCGCCCAAACTATACCTCTTTTTGAAGGTATAAGCAGTCATTGTCAAAATATATAACCTAACCAAGGTTAGGGTTGATCCCATAGGGAATATGGTCTAGACCTGGAGCAATTACGATCAATTTGGATGAATTAACTTATTTATCTCCCGAGAGGAGGGGGCAGGTTTGTAATTGCAGTAAGTAAACTTAAACTAGAAACAAGTATTGTGAAATAAGTAAGAGAAGTAACTAGGGCATTGTGTTTTCCATGAATTCCTAACTTAGTATAGCCAGATAATCATAATTGCTTCTAGTTTTAGCATGTAGAACTGGTAGGTTAAGTTTACCAAGCCCTTTAATCCAGATGAGAGGTAAATTTCACTTTGTGATTTGATCCATCCCCGTAATATGACATTACTAACCCTTAGCTTTTTTTCCTGTACAACCACCCCTTGATCTGGTTAGGTTGATTAGATGAGGCAGATCACATCGAATCCTATTAATTATTCGATTATCCCATTCATTACCACCTTGATCCAACAATTAAGAATTAAGCAAGTTCTAACGTTGGCCACCATTAAAAAGCATTCTAAATGAAGGGATGAATTAATACATGCATGCACACTTGCCAAGAATTATGAATTATCCTCTTTTACCTTGTTAGTTCATCATCGTTCCCACAACCCTAGTTGTAGTTTTAGCTATGCATGATCATCGTAGATGAGAAAATCATGTTATGGAATATCATAATTAAATACTTACAATGATGAATTAAGATTTCTTTTGAAAAAGAATAAAAAAGAAGGGGGTTAGTGGAAAAATCACAAAATATGAGTTATCCATGTGTTTTTGTCCTCTCTTGTGCGTCTCTCTACTAAAAAGACATAAAAACCTATTTATAATAAGTAAGATACAAATCCAAAACGAAATGAAAAAAATTAAATTTGGCTTCTACGGACGAGGTTACGAGCCTTATGTGAACCACAACCAGTACCTGGGCTTTGTGCTCTGGACTTTCCAAAAACAGACTTCAACTCTTGAAACCATCTTATAGCCATCTTCTGACTTACGAATCGTAGAGGGTTTCGTCTGTTAACTTCTCTAAAAACTCTTCAAACTCTTGATCCTCCAGGCACGACCTTATCCACTCACAAGAAATCTACAACTCGTCTAATAATTTGTGGATGCAACATGTGAAACTTGGCCTTTCACTAGTGACTTATGACACTAACCTACGAATTGTGGAGTGAACCATGACCCGTAGTTCGTAAATCCCTAAGAACTTTAATTTTGCATAACTTTGGTTAAAATCATATCGAATCCTGTAATCCTGCAAAATAAACATAAAAACACATCAAACCCATTAACATCACTTTGAGAGTACACAAAATTTCAAGTTTTAAGCATCAAAATTGTTATATTTTGACAGCACATTAACATCCTCAACTTAAAATTATTGCTTATCCTCAAGCGACAGACTCAATCTACAAAAGCAATATAGCAACACACAAACCTCAATCTGAAGGCATATATCATCTCTAAATCATTCACAGATTCCCAAACTCACACATTAATGCGTATCATATAGTTACCAGACAAACAAGCCAGATCAATATATGTGACAGTGAAACTATGACAAGCAAGGTAAGCACAGATAAACCATAATCAGTAAAATAGCCTAGAATCAACAGTGTAACACAAGGGCCCTCACAAAAAGAAGTCCTATATCTCCCTAATGATAGTGTTTTAAAATTTGATGCTTGGGACTAACAAAATCACTCACATCACAACAGCTATTCAAACACTGCGCTCAATACCATATGCTTTCCCCTATAATCATGACATAACCTTCGAATACTTGGACTAGGATCACTATAGGACTTTCTTAGCTTGTAACATATGCTTAGGGGGCTTTGGTATGATGTCGTAGGAACATAATGACTAACGACCCTCCATGACACTACGTTATTCTATACTTGTTAGATCCCATAATTTTTTTTAAATTAAGGATAACTATACAATTGGGAAATTTTGTTGTGGATGTCGTGTGATCGAAACTTAAGTATATTTTTGGTGCGTCATTAGATTATCAAGTGATTTTGGTGTGTATTATCAAGCTTGAGTCGGAAGTCCTCAATTGGATCCAAATAGAAAAGTTTGGGACCTAATTGATCAATATAGAGCCCTTATGATGCAATTTTGAAAAGTTGCAACTCTATATATACTTCTCTTGTCTCAATTAAGAATACATCTTGTTCTTTGAACACTTAGAGAAAAAAAAACTAGAAGTGAAAGAGGGGAAAGAGGAGAAGAAGAAGAGGAAGAAGAAAGGAGATAACAAGTAAGTCATTAATCTTGGTGTTCTTATATTCTAGTTTAAGTTGTTGATTTATGAATTGGAGTTTTGAGTTTATAAGGGGATTGGT
>JAOTQR010052434.1:0-14497 GCA_025774065.1 Solanum ossicruentum
TAGCCAGGATAGTGCATGGTGTGATCTTGTATATATGACACTTTATTAGGCGGCAGGACCGCAGCGGTGACCTTGTCTGCCCGCATTAGCTGTATATGCTTATGTGTATGTGTATATGTGCGTTTCTGTGCTTTTTGGTAGCTGCTGTAGGTGTGGATAGGGTATAGAAACAGAGGAAACTCTGCCGAAATTTCGGTAGAATCTCGTAAGCTTGGGATGGGATTTTTGTGATTTGATAGTGAATTATGTGCCTAATCGGCATAAGTCACGACTCCGGGGTTGGGGTCATGACAATATTCTATTCTTTTCAGATCCTACTTTGTGAGACTATACTTTGTATATTTAGACTAGATTTACTTGCAATGCTAGTTTCTTTCCACGGATTAGGATGGAAGGTGAGTATGTATTAGTGCATTGTTCTGCTTATCTTTCCATATTAGTATTGTTAGTGTTTCTCTCATAGTTTCTTGTCCTTTGATTTTTGTTACTATCTATTTTTTCATGTTCTTTTTATAGAATGTTTTATCTTCCTTTCTATAGTATCTTCGCCATGGTTTCTTCACTTTCTTTATTTCCTTTTCTGACCTGCTTCGATATGTTTTTTCTTGAACTGAGGGTCTATCGAAAACAACCTCTTAACCTTTTAAAGAAGGTTAAGGTCTGCATATATTATACCATCTCGAGACCCTACTTTATAGAATTATGCTTGAGAACCCTTGTCAAGATATTTTATCAAACACTTGGTGGGTGTGTAATGCTAGTTCAAAATCATACAATTCAAGAGTGAAGTAATATGAGGAGACCTAATATAAATCAACTCACCGACATACAATAAAACCCTCATGTAAGTTACCTTGAAATCCATCATCAGATCTCATCATAGATCATAGTTTCATAACTCAAAACATACATAGTCTCAATAGATAAAACAAATCATTGTATAAGCTTGAAATAGATAAACATGCATATTTAACCAACATTTCATAAAACCCCAACATAATTTATAATCAAAATCAATAATAAGAGATATCCATAGATGATACAACTTGAAAACATGTAATTTTCAGAAAAAGGAAGGTTAGACTCCATGGGTGAGAGAACCCAATGGATGAAGCCCACATGCCTAAATTTGGGGATTCCTTGATGTAGTCTTAAAGGAGACTTGAAGCTTGAATAAAGTTCTTGAAATCCAAAATTAATCTTGAGACACTTAAATTTGGATGAAATATTTGGTTAAGCCTTAGAGAGGGTTTTGAGAGGGTCTTGAGTGATAAAGAGTTGAAAAATGGCTAAGTATAGGTGTTTTCACGCATAAATAGGCATGGGGCTATGACCCTAGTGCCTTTGGACGACACAGAAAAATGAAGAAAAAACTTGTACTGGTCCATGACGCAGACCCAACGCGAAGGATCAAATAATACTGATCCGTGCCTATGGTGTGTCGCGGCCAGGGTGCAGACAGACACTGGATAAGGAAAATTTGTGAAAATTATTTTTAGCTATGGGTCCTCTAAAATTGGAGTTATACCTATTTCCGACTAAAATTTTCCACCTGATCGAGTATATGAAATCAGATATTTGATATCACACACGGATTTTGAGATATATGGAAATTACGATTATGGACATTTCTGAAGTACTTTTTTGGGGCGTTTCATTTTGATCCATCATCTGCTGTTTTTTTTAATGAGATCTTTCATCCTCTGCCCCTTTTATGCAGACCCTTTTTCCATCCAATAATATTCCACTATCTGCCTCTCAACCACCCACTATAAATCCTTAAACTCATTATAAGGTTACTCGTTCTAAAACAAGATCCTTTAAGCCACACATCCTTCCTTAACAGTTTCTACGTGTTCCAGATTATCTGAATCACTTCCTTTTCTCAAGCTTGTAAAGACTTTCGTTGGATATAACAATGAGTTTCAAATTTAATGCTCTTATATAAAATAAAACTTGGACCTTGGTGCCGCCTCCCACAAATGCAAATATTGTTGGTAACAAATGGGTGTTTCGAATCAAGTTTTGTGCAAATAGTTCTGTTAAAATATTTAAAGCTCGTTTAGTGGCTCAAGGCTTTGCGCAAAAGCCTGAGGTGGACTATTTTGAGACTTTTGTTTCTGTTGTTAACCCTAGCACAGTGGGGTTGGTGTTATCTTTGGATCTTCAGAAAAATTAGTATATGCACCAGCTTGATGTGTCGAATACATTCTTGCATGGTGAGCTATCTGAAACTGTTTGTATGCTTCACCTAAAGGCTTTGAACATCCAAATTTTCCTCATTATGTTTGCAAGTTGTAACGTGCTCTATATGGTCTTAAACAATCTCCATGGGCTTGGTTCCATCATCTTGCTCGATTTCTTCTTGATCTAGACTGTAAGTAGTGTGTTTCATATCAAATCATGTTCATTTTTCATTTGGAAGATGATTGCATTATTCTTTTAATTTATGTGGATGATATAACAGTTTTTTGGCTTTTCAAAGTCCTTTGTATCCCAATGCACCTCTTTAATGAGTTCTGAATTCTCGATGAAGGACTTGGGATAACTACAGTACTTCCTTGACATTGAATTGACATGCAACTCTTTCGGGTTTCTTTTACTTCATCATCGTTATATTACATCACTTCGAATTGGATAAGTGTAAACCTGTGTTAACTCTTCTTCAAAGTAAGTCTGATTGAAACTCTACTTCTTCTCCTTTGCTTAAAGATACTTCCATTTATTGTCAGATGGTTGAGTGTCTACAATATCTGTGTTTTCTAGGCCAGACATTCAATTTACTATCAACCTTTCTTCTCAGTTCCTTCAATAGCCGCGACAATTGCATCTTCAAGCAGTAAAACACATTTTTTGATATCTCGCTGCACAATTAATTGGGGCTTGCAACTGTATAAAAATTCCTCCTTGTCACTTACTGTTTTCTCTGACTCTGATTGGGCTGGTTGTTCAGTCACTAGATGCTCTACAACTGGTTTTTGTAATTTTCTTGGTTCCAATCTTATTTCTTAATCTGCTAAGAAATAACCTACTATTGCACGCTCAAGTACCGAGGTAGAGTACCGAGCTCTTGTTGTTGCCACTGCTGAAGATACTTGGCTCCAATATATTCTTCATGATCTTGGGGTTTTCTTAATTCTCTAATATCTACAAAAGGTGACAATATTGAGCCATTCATCTAGCTCACAATCCTGTTTTTCACTCCCGTTCCAAACATGTTGCTCTGGACTATCATTTTGTTCGTGAAAAGATTAATCATGGTCACTTAGTGGTTTCTCATGTCCATACATCTAAGCAACTTGCTGATATGTCTACCAAAGTATTAACTTTACATTTTCGTGTGTTAACTGCCAATCTTCATGTTCACTCTTCCTGTTCAGATTGAGGGAGGGTGTATGAGTTTATCTTTATGTGTATTAGTTGTAGTAGGATTCTTTATGTATATTAGTTGTAGTAGGATTCAAATTTAGATCATTTTGTATTATCTATATGTACATGTGCTATTATATATACAAATTCTAAGTGTGAGCAAACTCATGCTTACTAGTAAATTCTTCCGTTTCATCTAGTTAAGCACACTCACTCCACTTGAAAGCTATTAATGACACTTCTAATTAATTAATTAATTAAATATCATATTATAATAAAATTTAAAAGTTGAAATTTGTAAAGAGTTATAACATTTAATTTATTATTTATTTATGAAGATTTTTAATCTTCAAGTGCTTACTTGATGACTTAGTTACAATTTTTGACCTCTTTCATTCAACTAAAAAAATTAATGTGAAGAGAATTAACTTTCTCAGCCCATTGAATTCATTAAATTGTGTTTTTTAAATCTGAAAGTACTATTATTTCATTTATAATTTACATTTCAATATTTAACTAAATATATGTTTGAAACACCCCCCATGTGCTTCGGAATGTCCAATAATCATAATTTTCATATATCTGAAAATTCGTGCATAATTTCAGAAATCTGACTTCATATTCATGTTCACGGGGAAAATTGAGTGGGAAATAGGTGTAACCCAAATTTTGAAAGACCCATAGTGAAAAATAATTTTCTCTAATTTTTTGAATTCCAGTGGTTGTGCGCGCCCAGGCCGCGACGCGCCTAGGGCGCGCACTAGTGAAATGTTGCTTTCACGTTTGGTCCATGTCGCTCCAGGGTTGCGGACTAGTGCACTACGTGCCCTGTTTCCCCAACTTAGTTCAAGGGCATTTGGGTAATGACCCAATGCACATTTAAACGTGAAATCTTCCATATTTAGCCATTTTGCAACTCTAGAACTCACAAAACCCTCTCTAAAACCACTCCAAGACTTTATCAAATCTCTCAATCAAATTCAAGGATTTCAAGCTCAATTTTGGAACTCAAGAACCCATCTCAAGCTTCATGTTTCCTCCAATTCAATTTCAAGAAAATCCAATTAAGAGGTATGTGGGTCTTCATCCATGGGTCCTTCCACCCATGGGCCCAACTTTCTCTTTTTATGAATATTGCATGATTTCAAGTTGTATTACTCATGGTATCTCTTATTATGAATTATGAATGTAAATTATATTGGGATTTATCAAGTATTGATAGATTATGCATAAATATCTATTTTAATCTCATACTATGAGTTGATTTATATCTATTAAAGTTATGCATGATGTAAACTATGAAAACTATGAACTATTGTGAATTTTGAGATGAATTTAAAGACCCTAAATGAGGGTTTTACCACAATATTGGTGGGCTGATTTGAATTTAGTTTACTCTTCTTGTTTTACTCTTGAGTTGCATGATTTTGAAAAAGTATCATGAGCCCACCATGTGTTTGATAAAATTACATGACAAAATTCTCAAGTTGTTGATGAACTATTACATGATTTACAAGTCAAGTGATTTTATGATGATTAAGGGTTTTCATGCATGTATTTAATTTATGATCTGATTCTACAAGTGATAAATTGAACCCTATTTGAAGAATTTATCCTCTTGTGAGCTATTCATGTTAAGTTAAGGGATAAAGCATTATTATTATTTTGCCCTCATGTTCAAATTCAAGTTAAGCTCACTAGAAGAGGTCAAACATGCTAATGAGTTACTCATGTCATAGTTATCATGTCTCTTACAAGTTACTCGTGTTATTATTAAAGTTATGACTATTTCAATATTCCATGGGATTAGACTAAGCACAGATTGTGGCTTAAGATGGGGGCTCAACTCAAGGGGTCCTTATATAAAATCTTTAGTCTCTAAACTATATGTCACCATAGGATGATATTATTTCCCTAAATGGGCTTTGCTAGTGGATCCATCTAGTTCATGTTATCATGTTTGGTTTACCTTGGCAAGTATACCACATTTCGCCGAGGGATGTCATGCCTGATCACCTCATCGTGGGGGTGTCATGTCTCGTCACCTCACCAAAGGGGTGTCATACCTTAGATGCCAAGTAGTAGCTCATTTGGTCTGTGTTAGTTAAGGTCTCCTCCCATATACGTATGATATATTATGGAAGTTAAATGTTTTACATGTATGTTTTGTTTCAATCATTGATCATACATGTTATATTGAGATTATATCCATTACCTATATGTATGCATTTTGAATATTATGGCTTGTATCCTTGATGCATTGCACCCAACATACTTAGTACATTCTAAGTACTAATGCATACTCTATGCCTATATGATATTACCATGTAAGGATCGAAGCTCCTTTCGATCATCCTCCTCCACGTGGCTACTCGATTCTTTGAAGAAAGCTTTGGTGAGTCCTCAACTCCGAGGATAATATCTATATTAGTCATGCTATGTTGAGACTTCTTATTTATGTTGGATACTTATTATCATGAGGGTGATACCGAGAAGTGTCTTGGCCCCTAGTCCATTCTAAAGTAGAGGTGTTGTTGGATACTATGTTTGTGTATGCTCATGAGCTTAACTCTCTTTACATATCATTACACATCCTTGGTCGCAGAAGCATTAAAACAACAACAAGAGACAGTTAAAAGGGAACATGGGACTAAGAGATATATTTCATTTCATAGAAACATAGTAAGCTCAATAGAGTATAACATTAATACATCATAAGGTTCCAACAATACCTCTACTACATAGATAGGAGTGGGGGACCAAGACAAGCAACCGGGCTCGCCCCTCTTAATCATAAGCATACATCAAACAAAAGAGTCTTAATGCATAACATAGGATCAAAGATATTGTCCCCGGAATGGAGGACTCACCAAGCTTGCTTTGAGAGATATCACACTAGCCACGTGGAGGAGGTGAATAATCAAGAGGGGCTCCTGTTCCTACATGGTGACATCACGTAGGCATAGAGTATGCATTAGTAAGTTTGAATGTACTAAGTATGTAGGATGCAATGCAATAAGAGGTAAGAAACATAATCAAAATGTATAAACTTAGGCAATGAATAAACATATAGCAATATGACATACATGAAAGATACTCGGAGTAAATCATGCTTACATAGAGCATAATATGTGTGTAGGAATAGACCATCTTCATAGACCAAGAAACTTAGTACTTGGAATCTAAGGTAGACCACCCCTTAGAAGTGATTGAGGTACCAACCCCTCAATTGGTTGACGGCTTACCACCCCATCCAAAGTGATTGAGGTACCAACCCCTGAATTGGTTGATGACTTACCACCCCCATATAGGTGATTGGGGTACCAACCCCTCTATTAGTTGATAGCTTACCACTCACATCTAGGTGATTGAGGCATCACCCCTTAATTGACTATGGTTAACTCACAACACAATAGATACTTCTCATGGAACCAACACATACATATCATCCTTTCATCATCACAAAGTCACTTAACTCATATGCTAAGAATTAGGCCTTCAACAGCTCAAGATACATTAGCTGGACATTTTATCAAACATTTGGTGGGTGTGCAATGCTAGTGTAAAATCATGCAATTCAAGAGTGAAATCATACAAGAAAACTTAATGTAAAACTACCCACTAACACTTGGTAATACCATCATGTAGCATACATCAAAACCCTTCATCAACTCTTAAGATAAATGTAAGACTCATAGCTCAAAACACGCTTAAACAATCACACGTTCATAAAATCCAATATCCATAATAGAAGACCCATAAGTAAAATCAACTTAGAAATATGTATTTTACGTAAAAAGAAAGCTTAAGCACCATGGGTGACAGGACCCAGTGGTTGAAACCCACATACCTTGACTTTGGAGAATTATTGATGAAGATTGGAAATGGAGACTTGAAGCTGGAGTGAAATCCTTATGACCCGGATAAGTTTTGGGACTTGAAATTTGGAGTGAAATATTTGTCTAAGTGTTTGAGAGAGTATTTGGAAATGTCTTGTATGATATGAAGGTGAAATATGGCTAAGTATGGTATTTTAACGCATAGGAAGACTTAGGCCCAAGACCCAAAGGCCTTGGACCAACTCAACAAAACTGGGCAAAAATAACACTGGTTCGCACCCCAACCGCATCATGCCAGGAGTGCGGATCAATACTAGATAAGTATACTTTTGGATTTTCAAATTTTGATGTGGTTGCTCTAAAATCGGGGTTAGACCTATTTCCCACTCAATTTGGCCCCTTGATCAAGAATATGAAGTCGGATTTTTGATGTCACACCCAGATTTTGAAATATATAGAAATTACGATTCCGGAAACTTTCAAGGCACATTTCCGGGCATTTTTGGGACCGTTTCAATATCTCCCCCTTGGGAACATTCGTCCCCAAATGTCAAAGAAAAGTATATAAGAAGAGTAATCATAAAGAAATTAGCCCCAACAAGAATGTAATAACACATTTGAAACATCATTTTCAAAATCTCAATATGAGTGTTAAAATCACCATGAACTTTGTCAACATAAACATGAATGCATGGAAATGACATAAAGGCTGAAAGATAAGACTTGAAATCACATAGGGGACTTAGAGTTAGTACCTTATGCTTGAGTAGAATGGAAAAGATAAGGATATCAAAAAGTCCGTTTCTGCCTCCTATGTAGCACTTTCAACTTGTTGATTTCTCTAAAGAACCTTAATGGAAGCAACATCTTTGTTCCTTAGCCTTTTCACTTGCCTATCCAAGATCATTACAGGAACCTCCTCATAAGTCAAGTTGTCCTCAACAACACCCATAATATCCAATGGCACAATAGCATTCGGATCACCCACATACTTCCTCAACATAGACACATGAAACACCGGATGAACCAAATCCATTTCACTAGGCAACTCCAACTCATATTCCACCTTACCAATCCTCCTCAACACCCTATAAGGACCCACAAATCTTGGACTTAATTTACCCTTCTTACCAAAAAGAACCACCCTCTTCATGGGACACCTTCAAACAAACTCAATCACCAATTTTAAATTCAAGCTCTCTTCTCCTCACATCGGCATAAGACTTTTGATGACTTTGGGCTGTTTTCAACCTTTCTCAAATTAACCTTACCTTCTCCATAGCCTCCATAACTAGATCCGGACCCAACACAGCCATTTCCCCCACTTTAAACCACCCAACCAGTGATCTACAATATCTACCATAGAGGGCCTCAAAAGGAACCATACCAATGCTAGAATGATAGCTATTGTTATAAGCGAACTCAATAAATGGAAGATGATCATCCCAACTATCCTTAAACTCCAAAATACAAGTCCTAAACATATCTTCAAGAGTTTGGATAGTTCTATCGGCTTGTCCATCTGTTTGAGGGTGAAAGGCCGTACTTAGCTTTACCTTAGTCCTAAGACCCCTTTGGAAGGACCCCCAAACGTGTGAAGTGAATTGAGCACCACGATCCTATGTGAGAAACAAGGGCAACCCATGCAATCTCATCAACTCATTAATGTACAATTTAGCATAGTCTTCGGCCCCATAAGTAGTCTTAACCAGTAGAAAATGAGCCAACTTTGTCATCTTATCAACCACAACCCAAATAGAATCAAAACCCTTTCTAATCTTAGATAACCCAAGCACAAAATCCATGTTAATTTCCTAACACTTCCAAGTAAGAAACTCTATGTCTTGGGTTAGGGCACCCGGCCTTTGGTGTTCGGCTTTGACTTGTTGGAAATTATGACAACCGAATACAAATTTGGCAATGTCTTTCTTCATGCCTTCCCACCAAAACACATCCTTCAGATCTCTACACATCTTGGTAGAATCGAGGTGAATAGAATATGAAGAATTATGAGCCTCATCAAGAATCTTCTCTCTCAAGCCCTCAACACTAAGCACACACAACCTAACTTGATACCTAAGGGCACCATCTCCCCCTTGGGAGAAAACCTCCACCTTGCCCTCTCTCACCAAGGCGTTTAATTCTAACAAGGAGGGATAAAGTTCTTGCTTTGTTTTTACCTCATCAACGAAGGAAGATTTTGAACCATCAACAATCATAATACCACCATTATCAACCTCTTTCAACATAACCCCCCAATCTATCCGATAGACCTCCCTAGCCACCTCTTTTCCCCCACCATCAACATGAGCTAGGCTACCCATAGACATCCTTCTCAAAGCATCCGCTACCACACTAGCCTTATCGGGATGATAATGCACACTCATATCATAATACTTAAGAAGTTCTAACCACCTGCTTTGTCTCAAGTTAAGATCTTTTTGAGTGAACACATATTGGAGACTTATGATCTGTGAACACATCAATATGCACCCCATATAAATAATGATACCAAATTTTCAATGCAAAAACCACAACGGCCAATTCAGGATCATGAGTAGGATTCATGCACTTTGAGTAACCTAGAAGCATAGGCTATCACATTACCATTTTCCATCAAAACACAGCCCAACCCAATCCGGGAGGCATTACAATACACAACAAAATCTTTCAACCCTTCCGGTAGAGACAAGATAGGAGCGAAGACAAGCTTATCCTTCAAGGTTTGAAAATTGTTTTCACACTTATCGATCTATACAAACTTAGACTTCTTTTGAGTCAACTTAGTCATGGGAGAAGCAATAGAAGAGAACACATTCACAAACCTCCGGTAGTAACTCGCTAAGCCTAAGAAGCTTCTATGTCCGAGGGAGTCAAAGGTTTAGGCCAGTTTCTAATCACATCCATCTTTTTAGGGTCCACATTAACACCATCCTCTAACACCACATGACCTAGAAAGGCAACCTCTTTCAACCAAAATTCACATTTCTCATATTTAGCATACAACTTCTCTTCCCTTAATCTTTGTCGCACTACCCTCAAATGAGCCACATGTTCCTCCTCACTATGAGAATAGATTAAAATATCATCAATGAAAACCACCACAAACAAATAAAGGTAGGGCTTAAAGACCCTACTCATAAGATCCATGAAGATGGTCGATGCATTGGTTAACCTAAAAGATATAACCACAAATTCATAATGCCCATAACTAGTCTGGAAAGCTGTCTTGGGAATGTCACACTCCCTCAGCTTTACTTGATGATACCTGGACCAAAGATCAATCTTAGAGAAGTGACTAGCCACTTGAAGTTGGTCAAACAAATCATCAATTCTTGGGAGAGGGTACTTATTCTTGATGGTAACCCTTTTAAGTTGTCGATAGTCAATACACATTCTAAGAGACCTATCTTTCTTATTCACAAACAACACCGCTACACCCCAAGGTGATTGGCTAGGCCCAGTAAAACCCTTCTACAACAAGTCCCTTAATTGCTCCCTCAACTCTTTTGACTCCGTCGGGGCCATACAGTAAGGGGGAATAAAATTGGGTTGAGTATCGGGAAGGACGCCTATAGCAAAGTCTATTTCCATTACGGGAGGAACACCAGGAAGGTCACTTGGAAAGACGTCAAGGAACTCATTTACCACCGGAACCGGCTCTATAAGACTTTAGACTCCACATCCCTAACCCTCACAAGATAACAAAAACACCCCTTAGAGATCAACTTTTGGGCTTTAATGCAAGAGATAAACCTACCCTTGACCACCACATCATGACTCTTCCACTTAAGGACGGGCTCATTTGGGAATTGGAATTTGACCCAATGGGTTATACAATCAATATAGGCATGATATACATCTAACAAATCCAACCCAAGAATGACATCAAAATCAACCATATCCAACTCAGCAAGATCACAAGGCAATATTTTATGCAAGATGCAAATAGGATAATTCCTATAGGCCTTTCTAGCAACAATAAATGCAATAATAGGAGTAGACATCTCACAAGACTCACACAACAATTCGGGCTCTCCATGAAACTTTTTGGCAATTAGAGGAGTGACAAAAGAAAGAGTGGCACCTGGGTCTATCAATGCATACAAATCAAAATCAAAGACTTTTAACATACCGGTGACGACACCAGGCACCTCATTAACCCCTTGCCTCCCATGCAAAGCATAAAATATATTGTGTCATGGGTACGACCTTGTTGGCCTCCTCTACTCAAAGGAACCGCATTAGTATCCCAGCCTTGAGGGCGAACATCCTTACCTTTGTTGCGATTTTGTGGACAGTCAATCATCTTGTGGCCTACTTTCCCATAACCAAAAAGAGCATTAGTATCCCTCAAGTATGGGCCACCATGACTCCTACCACACTTAAGACATCTGAGTCTAGGCATCACACCACCACCCTCTTAGGGCCTCGAGTAGTCATTGAAAAATCTCCTATTAGGAGCATGAGAAAACCCTTGGCGTTGGTGAAACTAGCCACCTTGGGGGCTTTGGAACTTACCATCAAAGCGGGCCTTCTTGACCTCATGACCCCTTCTCTTCCTCAATTTCTCCTCCTCCATTTTTTTTGCATAAGTAATCAAGCGACACAAATCCATGTCACTAATCAACATAACGGATTGGCACTTCTCAGTCACCAAGTCTGATACACCCATCACGAACTCATTCATTCTAGACCTTGGGTCGGCAACAAAGTATGGAGCATATTTTGAGAGTTGGTTGTACTTGAGGGCATACTCCCTCACACTCATAGATACGTGCTTCAAATTCATACACTCTACCTTTTTGGCCTCCCTAAGCCTAAGAGGGAAGAACCTGTTGAGGAAAGTCGCCTTAAACTCCTCCCATAGAACCACATTGTTATTCCCCTTCTCCTCCTTCCATTGAGTGTACCTTATTTGGGCCACCCCCTTGAGTTGGTAAGCCGCCAACTCTACCTTTTCCACTGACCTCATATCCATAATGCATAACACCTTGTATACCTCATCAATAAATTCTTGAGGGTCCTCATTCACCTTAGACACATTGAACTCCAGTGGGTTCATCCTCATGAAGTCTCTCACCTGATATGCCAAAGTAAGAGCATGAGGGGCTTGGGCCCCTTGGTTGGATTGATTAGACACAACTTGATCTAGCAAATTGAGAGCATCCCGGAGCTTACCATGAGCCGGTTGTTCCTCGAGTGTGCGGGCTCTTCTTCCTCAAATGTTAGGCATGATCTAGCATAGCAAAGAAAGTAGGGGAAAAATCTTACCTTAACTTTTATAGTATGACATAGAGTAAGAAGAAGGGAAACGTTTCATAAAATGTCTCATAGCCTCTTACTCATAGTTGTGGTGCACAATACAACTATGATAAGACACCAATCAACGCAGTGTGTTGGATGCTGAGGACCATTAACAACCTAGTGCTCTGATACCAAGTTTTCACGACCCAAGCCTATGGCCTAGATGTGACACGGCAAATGGAGAACCGGAAGGGACCCCAAACTATCCTCTTTACATATCATTACACACCTTTCGTCGTGGAAACATTAAAACAACAAAAAGAGATAGTAAAAACAGAACATGAGACTATGGGACATCCTTCTTTTCATAGAAACATAGTAAGCTCAATAGAGTATAACATTAATACATCATAAAGTTCCAACAAAACCTCTACTACATAGATAGGAGCATGGGACCAAGACAAATAACCAGACTCACCCCTTTTAGTCATAAGCCTTCATCAAATAAAAGAGTCTTAATACATAGTATAGGATCAAAGACATTGTCCTCGGAATAGAGGAGTCACCAAGCTTACCTTGAGAGATATCGCACTGGCCACGTGGAGGAGAAAGATGATTAAGTGGGGCTCCGGTTCCTACATGGAAACATCATCTAGGCATAGAGTATGTATTAGTATATTTAAATGTACTAAGTATATAGGATGCAATATAATAAAAGGTACGAAACATAATCGAAATGCATAAACTTAGGCAATGAATAAGCATATAGTAATATGGCATGCATGGATGATATTCAAAGTAAATCATCCATACATAGAACATAATATGTATGTAGGAATAGTCCATCTTCATCAACCAAGCAACTTAACACTTGGAATCTAAGGTAAACCACCCCTTAGAAGTGATTGAGGTACCAACCCCTCAATTGGTTGATTACTTACCACTCCCATCCAAGGTGATTGAGGTACAAACCCCTCAGTTGGTTGATGGCTTACCACCTCAACCCGAGATGATGAGGTACCAACCCCTTAATTGGTTGATAGCTTTCCACCCCCATCTAGGTGATTGAGGTATCAACCACTCAATTGGTTGATGGCTTACCACCCCTATCTAGGCGATTGAGGCATCACCCCTTAATTGGCTATGGCCAACTCACAATACAATAGATACTTCTCATGGAATCAACACATACATATCATCTTTTCATCATCATAAAGTCACTTAACTCATATGCCAAGCATTAGGCCTTCAACAACTCAAGATACCTCACCGGACATTTTATCCAGCACTTGGTGGGTGTGCAATGCTAGTGTAAAATCATGCAATTTAAAAGTAAAATCATGCAAGAAACCTTAATGTAAAACCACCCACCAACACTTGGTAATACCCTCATATAGCATACATCAAAACCCTCCATCAACTCTTAAGATAGATGTAAGACTCATAGCTCAAAACATGCTTAAACAATCACAGTTTCACAAACCCCATCATATTTCATAGTGAAATCCATAATAGAATACCCATAAGTAAAATCATCTTAGAAACATGTATTTTAGGTAAAAAGGAAGCTTAGGCACCATGGGTGAAAGGATCCAATAGTTAGGATCCAATGGTTGAAACCCACATACCTTGTCTTTGGAGAATTCTTGATGAAGATTGGAAATGGAGACTTGAAGCTTGAGAGAAATCCTTAAGGCACGGATGAGTTTTGGGACTTGGAATTTGGAGTGAAATATTTGTTTAAGTGTTTAAGAGAGTATTTGGGAATGTCTTGTATGATATGAAGGTGAAATATGACTAAATATAGATATTTTCACGCATAGGAAGACTTAGGCCCAAGATCCAAAGGCCTTGGACCTACTCAATAAAATTGGGCAAAAATAACACCGGTCCGTGCCCCAGTCGTGTCGCTAGGGGCGCAGATCAACACTGGATAAGGAAATTTTTTGTAACGCCCCAAGTCCTATTAGGGCGGACCGGCACCCGTCGCCGATAAGGCCCGGGAGAACCAACCTGTACTATACACTTACTATACTTATCAT
>JAOTQR010052455.1:0-14496 GCA_025774065.1 Solanum ossicruentum
ATTTGAAAAAGCAAACGACAAGTCGAAGGCAATAAAATAGGAAAAATAAATACATTTTTCCTATTTCTAAGCTAAGAAAATAAGAAGTCACCAACATTTACAACCTTGAAAGGACTATACGTCGACTGGTTTACATTACTTACGAAACAAGCACCTGCTCTACATAGATGTTTTTGAATCTTTCTTTTCTATGCACTGAAAAAAATATTTTTAGATATCTTTTAAGGCGTTTACTCTCAAAATTTTAAAATGCATTGCATGAATGCTTTCAAATTGTTAATTGCATTGCAAAACTGTTTTACAATGTATACATATGCACCACACAAATACTTTCAAATATTTTAACTATATTGCACAAGTACTTTTCAGCATATGCAAATGCACCACAAAAATGCTTTAAAAATTTATTCAAATGCACCACACAAATGCTTTCAAATATTTTAACTGCATTGCACAAGAACTTTCCAACATATGCAAATGCACAACACAAATGCTTTAAATATATTCAAATGTACTGCACAAATGCTTTCAAATATTTTTAACTGCACTGCACAAGTGCTTTCCAACATATGCAAATGCACTGCATAAATACTTTAAATATGTTAAAAATGCACTGCACAAATACTTTCAAATAGGTTTAACTGTGTTGCACAACTGTATTCTAGCATATTCGAATGCACTGCAGAAATGCTTTTAAATATTGCATTTCACATGAATTTCAATTGCTTTGCACTGCACAAATACTTTAAATTGCTTTTAGATAGCCACACAAATGCTTTTGATTTATTCGCACTAATGCTTGCTAGAATGCATTATTTTTCAATACGTCATTTTCATGAATCATTGGCTCTAGAAGCATCATTTTTGGAAATCATTGATTTAAATGTCACATCATTATAAATCATTTGACTGAAAGCCTCGTCTTCATAAATCATTTAGTTTATATCCTCATTTCATTAATCATCGGTGAAAAATATCATCCTCATCGATCATTGGCCTCAAAACCTATTTTTTCATAAGTTCATTTTTTTCTTATCTCACTAAATTACTTATGCTCGCAAAGATGCGACTTTATTAATTCATGTCTGAGAGGTATCATTTTGAAGAGTTTATTATATATTGTGTACAATTAATATTTGCTTACTAATTGCATTATCAAGTTTAAAGTTTTGCAGGAACATGAGCACAACGTGGAACTTTTTTCTTAATAGCAAACTGGGACATAGTTTGAAGAGGAATGTCAAACTCTTGGATGAAAGCTGAGAAGTGATTTCCACCACAATCTAACCACACTCCTTTTAGAAGGTATGTGGGTATTTCTTTGAGTTTACCAATTTAAGAGTCGCACCTGGTGATTTCAACTCTCAACGAAGGCCATCTTCCCAATCTGAATGACAATGCACTAAGAGTTTTGTAATCATGTCCATAGAAGTTTCCAGCCTCTTTTTCATGCTCAATTTACTAGTCACTCTTCCCAAGTATAGGTTATCTTAACAGAAGAAGATTTTCTTTTCAATCGATTGAGTCAAACTATAAGCAGCGTGATTCTTGAGTCCAAGGATTAGGCGGGCTTAATTTTGAAAGCTCAGATGTATTCTAACATTTTCACTCAAAATCTCATTCCCAAGCATTCTAATTTCTCCATAATTCGATATTGGAATAGCTCTTAAAATCTTTCAAAATCATGCACAAAATCAAGCATTTTGAACTACAAGTGGCCTGAATTCTCATATAACCTGAGATATGTAGTAAACCAAAAACCAGGGATCGGCCAACCATAAGTTTTCAAAGTTCCCACCAAGAACTTTTCAAACGATGAAGATGTCGTCGGCTAAAAAATTGAATTTATCAAGTTTCTTTTTCCACAATATCTTACATCGATCATACCCAAAGAAAGGAACAGTTGTTAACATCCAATTTTTACCCTCCACAAAATAAATTGATAATCAAGCTTTTAATTTGAACAATTCGAATAATTGGATTTTTAAAATACAAAAAATATTTTCTCAGATAAATTTCACCTTTATTTTTAAGAGTTATTATTTTTCAATAAAGCTCGTGGAAATCATGTGATCTTGATTCTTCAAATCTGGTTGTTCTTTGTAAAAGCCAATACCGTCGTTAGTTTTCATGCTAACCCAATTTATGAATGTACTGTCACACCTCTTTTGCAAGGATATCTTTCCTCCTTCTATAGGTGATTATGTGCTTTAGATATGTGCTTTAGCATTAGGAAGATATTCATTATTTCTGTATAACGTTTACTAAGGTGTGGATGATACTTCCTATTTCTACTGAGTAGGTCTACTTCACCAAGTACTGCAGATTTAGTTGTTTATTGTGGGTTTGTTTGCTTTTTGCGTAAGTGTTTCTTGGTCTTCTTCCACTAGTCTTTTCCACTATTATCTTAAGCTATTTTAAGTCAAAATGCATGTTAAATGTTTCCACTATTCTATAAAGTCATTGCATTCATTAATTGGTACTCTGTCTTTATTTCTTGGGTATCTATCATTTGTTATACTTCAAGTTTGTCATGTATCAGTGAAGTGTGGCTTGGTTTGCTTACTTGAATATCATTATGTGTAGTCTAAAAAATGAACCAACTTTATTTTAGTTTAATAACCCTTATATTTTTTAATGAGGGGTTAATTGATAATTTTAACCATTAATAATTCTTAGAGGAAAAAAAAAAGCCGAGCCCTTTTATCTTAATTTCTTTTCACGCAGTAGAACCAAAAAAAAAGCCACAGAACC
Organism: Solanum ossicruentum; assembly: GCA_025774065.1. Lineage (NCBI taxonomy): Eukaryota > Viridiplantae > Streptophyta > Magnoliopsida > Solanales > Solanaceae > Solanum > Solanum ossicruentum. The sequence goes on from JAOTQR010052455.1 coordinate 2,755, forward strand.
TTTCTTTTCTACTCTATTATGCTCCAGAAAAAAATAATTGGAGTAGATTCCTTCGCTTCTTTTAGGAGAACTCTGGGAAATTCATTCATAGAATCAACTTGATGTTAAACTACTGTTTTGGATGATAAAGTGCAGGTATTTTCTTGTTGTTCTGTGCTCTTATTAGTTGAAAACATATTTACCAGAATTTTCACCAATTACGTTTTAACAATAAGATTAAGAATACCTTTACTTTTAATTTATAGTTTAAGGTATTGGGTATTAGGGTTTAACTCCAAACTTGAAGGCTAGGGATATTGAGACTTGAGTTTGGCCAACATAATTGATATTCTATAATCAATATTTTTTTCATAGATTGAGAAAAGTAGGGGTTGTTTTGGTGGGTGTTCTACGCGTGCGAAGTTTGTGGAACTTATTGTTAATAAGGTAAGTAAGACTTTAAGCTTTAGTGTTTGCTTTTCAAACATACTTTGAAAAATATATTTTCTCTGTCTGATGTATGTGTTGGGACAAGCATGTGCTTGACAGAGTTGGTGTTCATTTGATAAACCCTAGATATGCTATTTTTGAGAATAATATCAAAACTTTTCATGAGGTATATGTGGTGTGATGCTGAATACCCTTCTTTATTACTGTGATGTGGTTACTAGGGGCATACTTAGCTGTCGTAACATGTTAGGGGCATACCCATGTTGCCGTAATGTGTTAGGGGTTTTGTACATGCTATCGTAGTATATTTTTAGAGTATTATGCATGCTACCATGGACTTGTAGGGGTGATGGATTGATCTCTTTCGTTGCTACTTTTTGACAGGTTTTGAGTTTAGATTGAATAGAGACATGTAATGACCATTTTTTCACATCTGTTTGAACTTGTTGAGCTTATTAAGAAGTATATACCTGTATGTATTATTTATGTATATCCGACGTGCACATGTGTTTTTGTAACTCTTATTCCTGGGGTATTAAAGTTGCGAGTCGAGGATCTTACTGGGTTATATTTACATATAGCTCACTCCTTACTTGCATGTCAATGCAGATACTGTTGCAGAGGGTGAGACTTGTAGTTGAAGAGTTCGTTTACATGGATTCTGTTGTTAAGGTGAGCCTTTGCATTGTTCGTGGAGGCTACTACTTCAGCTCTATCTAGTATAGCTTATGGTTTCCTTCTTTTTGGGGTTTGTATGTCCGTCTAAACTCATATCACTCTATTAGATGCTCTATGATCTTATTGTGGGATTTGAACTAGAAATATTTTTTTAAGTGACCTTTTTCTTTCATAAATTAATATGTGATTTTGGTTTGTTAGTTACTCTATTGTTATGAGTATTGATGTGTTTTGGAGTTGTACATACATTCTTATTACTTAGATAGTTTGGGTATGTATGAATATTTGGTCTCCCGACAAATAATGTGGACGGGTGCCAATCACATCTAGGGCATTTTTTAGGATGTGACATTTAGTCTATTGTGCCTTTTCTTTGTTTTAATGTCTATTCTTTGACTGCATGATTAAGTTTGCTCATTAAACTTGTTTTAAGTTACTGTGAAGGGAAAATATGATTTTGTTTACTATTTGTCCATGCTTATCATGAAGTAGCTGCTGTAGAAATAATATTGTTGGTCCATTATTGCTCCAGTTTTAAATAAGATTTTTCTTGGAATGAGTTTCACTGGTTTTGTTTAAATCCGTCTAGACTTTATGTTACCAAAAGATCAAAATGTTTAGTTCAGATGTTGTATGTTGTTTTCCATTATCCCTCAACTTAGTTTCCTTAGTTTTCTCTCATATTTGTGTTCTTTTTTCGGATTAATAGTTCTTCTTACCTAATGTGTCACGTGGGTTAAGCTTTACAAAATTTTATGAAATTTCAAGCTCTATAATCATTTAAGTCTTGGTCGATTGTCAGCATTTTCTCTGATTTCTAGATTGTATATACAACTGTACGTTTTTTATAAAATATGTGGTTGTATTCATTTTCACTCTTTGTCCCTCGGTTGTCACATTTTCCCCTCATCATCTGGTCATATTCTTGTCTATTAAGAATGAGGATTTCTTAATCATGAGTTAAAGTATGTTTACTTGGTCTTATCTATTCAAAATTTGTCACTATAACCTTTTCCATCCCTTGTTAACATTCTGAATGTTTTCTATGTCTTGATTAAAGCTTACAGGCAATGATTCTTATTTTTGGAATTGCTTGCATTTAAATTAGATCTTTGTTCATATACTAAATTAATTTCTTTTCTTTATTGTATGAACCTCGTTCATGAATCCATTGGGACTCCTCTATCCGCTGTTGCATTTTCAATGGGCCATGGAGGCCTAAGTTTCTTTTCAAGTCAGCTTGAATTTATTCGAGTCAAGTGGAGGTTAATATACAAGTCATATGGGCTGGTATACAAGCCGTGTACGTCAAGTATACATTGGTGTATATAACGAGGAATGGGACTTAAAGCCCAAAAGGAGCAGCAGCAAGGAGTTAATGGGTTAGGCAAGCCAAATCTTTAGAATTAGGACAAGATTTGAATTTGAGCCTGTCAAGCCTAAATTGTTATTTTAATTACTTTCTTGTGTTTTATTACTTATTTTGAAGCATTGGTCATATGTCTAACTCTAACTTTAATTTAGTTTTAATTGAATTTCCCAACATGTTGAAACCATTTATGTTATTTTTTATTGTTTTACTTTCATTCAAAAAAAGAAAAAAGAGGGTATTTTATTTTTAGATTTTTAATTATTCTTAAATACTTACGCAATTTCATTTGCCTAAATTAATTAAGTCTTTTAAAAAATAATAATAACAAAAATGATTTTCGACATTTTATTTAATTAGTCAAAGAATGTCGTTGAGTTTGTTTTTTTTTTTTAGAATTTTCAAATATGTTTTAGGTTTTCTTTTAATCGTTTAGATTAAATTTTCAAAGTTAGTCAAAATTTCCTAATCGCCGGATAACCGCGTGTTAGCGGTCATTTCGAGTGCATAAAACCTTCTCGAAGTGGAAATGTGAACCCAAACATTTTTCTTTGGATTTGAAATGGACTTTTTCTATTCAAGTCTTTTTAAAACGATTTAATGGTTTCCTAATTATCCTTAAAAGTAGGTGGCAACTCTGTTTATTTTTGAAAATTTGGTTTACTTAAAACAATTCAGTAATAAATCGAGTTTTCGAAACCCAAGTCATTTTTTCACAATAACAACAACAATAGCTTTCAATAAAGTATTGAGATGATGTCGTTTGAGGCCTTATATGGTAGATGATGTATATTACCTGTTGGGGGTTTGGAGTTGGCTAAATGGATTTATTAGGGCTGAACTTTGTCATAGATGTTATAAAAAAATTAAGACTCATAAGGGAGAAATTTAAAATATCTCAAAGTCGACGAAAGTCATACTTCAATATTAGAAGAGGAGACCTTGCATTCAATATTGATGATTGAGTCTATCTGAAGGCGCTTCTCATGAAGGGTGTGGTTTGATTTGGAAAGAAAGGGAAATTAAGCCCTAGATATGTAAGGTTTGACAAAATTGTTAGAGATATTATCAAGGTGACTCATGACTAGGAGTTGCCATTTGAGATGAATATGATTCACCTAGTGCTCCATATATCGATGTTGAGAAAATTCATGGGGGATCCAAACTTCACAGTTCCCTTGGAGTTTATGAGCATTGAGGAGGATTTGACTTATGAAGAGGTTTTGATTTAGATCCTAGACCAGAAAGTGAAGACGATAAGAAACAAAGTGGTTACATCCATTAAAGTACTTAGGAGAAATCAACAAGTTGAACGTGCAATGTGGGAAGTGGAAGTGGACATGATGAAGTAATGTACCTTTATTTTCCACTCTACTCAATCCTAAGTTACTAAGTTTTTCTTGCATTAGGACTCCAAATTTCTTGCATTCCCGTTTTCATGTTATTTATGTATGTTTAAATGTTCATGGGATTGTTTGAATAGTATTTGAGACACGAGATTGAAACTTTTATGAAAAGATGTTTAAAAAAGTTGAATTTTGCATTCATGTTGAGTTGTTTGCTACTTCTTTAACTCCTTAGAGCCTACATTTAGCACACTCGGAGATGAATGTTCCCAGGAGGGAGATTATAAGTAAAAATGTACGTTAGGAGGTTAGAACATGCAGAGAAGTGGAACTAAAAATGTTGTACGCATAAAACGAGCCTCATTTACAGCTCATGGTTCAAACCATGGATCATAAATAGAGCTCATAGATCAGGATTTCCTAGATGAGAGATTGAGTAAGTATGAATGGGATGCACGAAGGGTGTTTACGATCCGTAAATAGAACTATGGACTGTAGAATAGGTTCATGGTTTGATGCCTTATGTTGATGGAAAATTAGGTTTCTGAAGTTAGAACTGTGAAGAATGGGATGAGTAGTAGATCATTTTATAGAGCGTACTTTGGTCTCTTGGTCAAAGGTCCAGAAGATTGAAAATTTTTTAACTGTAAAGGGAGCCACGAGAGGTTTCTACTATCCGTAGTTCATTCTATAAGTCATAGATTAGCTTTAGAGACTAGTTTTAGATGATTTGAAAGTGAGCAGGACAAAATCTTATAGTAGGATACGTAGATAGTTTTATGAACCGTAATTAGGGTCGTGGTCTGGAATCCGATTGTTTTAATGAAAACCCTCATCCTCACCATTCCAAACTCTGTTAAAAATTTCCTAAGGCAAACACTCTCAAGCAAGGTAAGAAATAGGGCTTCTTCCAAGGCTTTCTTCTTCAACTTCTTTAAGCCTTTTCTTAAAGTTATTATTAGCTATTTGAGTTTGATTTATGGGTTCTCTTCACCCACAAAGTTCCTAATGATTTCATTTTACCATTTTTAAAGTTCTTAAGAAATTATGAGTTCTATGAGCATGTTTTAAATAAGTTTTTAATGACATATTTTCATATATTTTGACTCTAATGAAGTAATCTAATTAAGTACCATGAGTTACTATGGTTATCAAGTTAAAGGTTATGATTTCATTTTCTAGGATTTTCATTAATGATGTGGGTTGTTTAAATACAGTTTTGACATAATGAATCTATGATGATCTTGCATTATTTTCTTAAAGGATATGATTTTGAAGTCATTATCTAAGTCCACTAAGTTTAAGATTATTGTTGTATAATACTTATGGTAAGGGGCTAAAAGTAATTTTAAAAGTTATGAATGTCGTTAAACATATAAGCATATTGCAAAGCCCTTAATGATGTTTATGATAGACCCTCAACATGAAAGGCCAATTCTCGCTAAAGTGGCTTTTGTGTTATTGAGGTACTCTCATATATTGATACTTATTATTCTAAGTAATATTGCAAAATTACTCTAATATTTTAAAATATTTCATGGGATTGACTTAGCATTAAATAAGGCATTGAGGTGGAGTTCAGTAAGAAAACCTTAGAAGCAACCTCTTGTCCCATTAATAATGTGCCACCATAGGAGTCCTTGTTGACTAAAGCTAGTGGATCCATAATAGCTATGTTAAACTAAGATATGCACGCATAAGTTGATGGAGTTCCACCTGGCAAGTGGACTCTGTGTACCAATGTAGGGAGTTATGTTGGATACGATATAGTAGCTCACGTGGTCTTATATGCCGGTTTACGGTCTTCTTCCACAAAGTTATGAATTTGATGTTTATGTTGCTTTAAACTTAGTTCACACATTGCATTGATCTTCACTATATAGTATATTCCTTGGTTATGGTTAAGCATGTTTTGGATGATGGCATTACAATTTCATGCATGATGGAATTAGAGTTTCATTTTGTATCACATCACATACTTAGTACATTCAAATATACTAATGCATACTTTGCCTATATGATGTTACCTTAAAGGATCGACACTCCTCCTCCACCACCGGTACTTGGCTAGCCTCCGTCGACTAAGACTAGCAAAATTGATAAGCCCTTGGTTCGAGATTGTAACTCTATCTTCATGCTTGTATTTTGAGACACTTATGCTTTGAGATATTATTTATAGAGACTTTTACTTTTTACCTTATTTATGTGATTTTTGTACTTGAGGGTATCTTTGGTTTTATCTTAGCTCCTGCCAAGTCTTTTATGTAGAATGGTATTCTTGGATGACTCGAGTTATGTTTTAAAAATTGACTTCTTTCATGTTTTAAATGATTGAATATAATTTTTTCATAGTCCCATTCCCCACTTTAATTTCCACTTAATATAGTTTAATTACCTATGATTGCTAAGAGGCTTGGGTGAGGTGCCCCGGGCCCCTTATTCTCATGCTGCGACTAGGCTCTAGGTTTGGGTCATGAAAGTAATGCTAATCATAGTACTAAATTGAGTTCATCCATGTGCCCCACATCTTCTAGAAGTGAATTGAGCCTAGAGGTTGAGTTTACAATTTTCCATAATGTAGATTCTTAAACTGACTATAATCCTATGGAGATCTTTGTATATGTTTAATTATGGTTGAATGGTGTTTGTAACAATTGAGTACACTGGAGTATGACTTCATTGCCTTCACATAAACCCTAGGTAAATCTTACAAGTAATATTTTATGCACTAACTGATTTAAAAATATGATTTGTGAATGTTTAAATGATGTAGAGTCAAGTATGATTTGAGTATGAGAAGTCTTTAATTGTTTTCAATATCTTGAGCATGATTGGTTTGAGTTAGATGTTAGTTTTGATATAGATTATTAAAGAGTCTAATGAGTTTTAAAAGCATGTCTAAATGAAAGGAATAATGATTGATATGTTGATTGAAGTGATAAGAGTCCGATGAGACTAAAAAAATGATTTGAATCAGTTAATTGATATGATCATATTGAGTAACAACTCAAGTCCCATAAAGTGTGTAGCCAATGAAGGATAGAGGTAATTCCTCTCTTACTACAAAAGATTACTTGTTTGATTGTGGATACAAGATTGGTTTCGTTATTACTTTGTCAAAGTATTGAATGACTGCGACAATGGAAGTGCAAAGCATTTCATAACTAGTAATAAGTGATAGTCGTCGAGTAGAGAAACTTTCCAGTAGTGTATAACATAATTTTACTTAGTTACATACAATAGATTCTCTATTAGGAGCATTATCTTATTACTGAAACTTGCATGTTTGATTAAGTTGACATGTAATAAGGATTGGGTCACTTGAGTTGATGTTTATTGAGACTTGAATCTTTCTTTTTGGTCATTTTACATACTCATATATTTCACGTACTGATGTCATTCGACCTGCATCTTTTTATAATGCAGATATAGGTGCTAGAAATTATCAACAACCACTTCGTTAAAGATCCATCTCCTTCCTGATTCATTTGTGTCACTATCCAAGCTTAGGGACTAGATGTGACACAGTGAATGGGGAACTCGAAGGGACCCCAAACAAGCTCTTAACATATCATTACACTCCCTTGATCATGGAAGCTATTAAATAATAATAAAAGAATAGAAATAAGGGCAGAAGGACTAAGGAATTCTTTTATAGCATTAAAACATACAAGAGTCAAGAGATACAAAGCTCATAGCATCATTACATAACTTGTCCGACAACACCTTTAAACTTAGAATGAGCAGGGGCCAAGATAATGTTCAGGGCTCACCCTCATAGTCAAAAGCATACAATAAGATAAAGTGAGTCTTTGCATAACATAAGATCAAAAGACATCATCCTCGGAGTTGAGGACTCACCAAACTTTCTTGAAGAGATAGCACTAGCCACGTGGAAGAAGGTGCAAGAGGAGCTCTGCTTCCTACAGGATAATATCATGTAGACATAGAGTATGCATTAGTACATTTGAATGTACTAAGTATGTAGGATAAGATGCAACAAGAGATATGCAACATAATCAAAAAGCATAATTAGGCAATAAATGAGCATATGGCAATATGAGATGCATGAATTATGCTAGAAGTATAACATGCTTATATAGAACATATTACATGTGTAGGAAGAGAGAATCATCATAGACCAAGCAACTTAGTACTTAGAATTCAAGGTATACCACCCGCTTAGAAGGTGGATGAGGTACATACCCCTCATCTACGGTAGTACGGGATTGCCACCACCCGACAAGGTGGATGAGGTACATAACCCTCATCTATGGTAGTATAGGATTGCCACCACCCGACAAGGTGGATGAGGTATATAACCCTCATCTTTGGTATGGTCAATTGCAACACTATATATACTCCCTATGATAACAACTCATATATACACTCCTTTCATCATCATAAAGTCATTCAAATCATAGATCGTGTAATGGATCATCAATATCTCAAGAATAAAAAATAAGATATTTTATCAAACATTTGATGGGTGTGTAATGCTAGTGTAAAACCAAGCAATTCAAGAGTGTATTCATACAAGAAAACTTGAAATAAATCAACCCACCAACACTTGGTAATACCCGCATGCGATATACATTGAAGTCCTTCATCAAATCTCAAAATAGATCATAGATTTATAGCTTGAAATGTGCTTAAACGGTCACACTTTTATGAAACCCCAATAGAGTTCATAATCAAATTCATAATAAGTAAGACCCATAAGTAATTCAACTTAGAAACATACAATTTATGTAAAAGGGAAGGTTGGGCACCATGGGTGAAAGGGCCTAATGGTTGAAAGTCACATACCTTAACTTTGGAGAATTCCTTGATGGAGATTTGATTGAGAACTTGAAGCTTGAGTGAATTCCTTAAGATCCGGAATGAGTTTGGGACCCTTGATTTTGAGTGAAATATTTGTCTAAGTGTTTGAGAAGGTTTTGGGGAATGTCTTGAATAATATGAGGTTGCAAAATGACTAAGTATTGATATTTTTATGCATAGGAAGGCTTAGGCCCAACACCCAAAGGCCTTGGACCTAAACAAAAAACTATGACAAAAATAACACTGATCTGTGCCCTGGCCGCGTCGAGCCAGTGCGGATCGTCTCTGGAATTTGCAAATTTTGAAAAATAAAATTTTGATACGGTTTCTCTAATATTGGAGTTAGACCCATCTCCCACTCAATTTTTCCCCCTGATCATGAATATGAAGACGGATTTTCCATATCATGCACGAATTTTGAGATATATGAAAATTACGATTTTGGGCACTTTCAGGGCACATTTTCAGGCACTTTTTGGGGTCATTTCTATATCTTCTCCTTGGGAACATTCGTCCCTGAATGTCAAAGAAATGCACATAAGAAGGATAATCATGAAGAGATCAGCCCCAACAACAATTCAACTATGCACTTAAACATCATTTTCAAAAATATAAACGTAAAAGTCAAAATCACAGTGAACGTGTCAACATAAACATGAATGCATGCAAATGCCATAAGGGCTGATACATAAGACTTGAAATCACATAGGAGACTTAGAATTAGTACCTTAGGCTTGACTAGAATGAAGAAGAAAAGAATATAGCTTTTGCATGTCCCCTTCAGCTTCCCATGTAACACTCTCAACTTGTGGGTTTCTCCAAAGAACCTTGACGTTAGCAAAATCCTTGTTCCTCAACCTCTTCATTTGTCTATCCAAAATTTCTACCAGAATCTCTTCATAAGTCAAATTTTCTTCAACAATACCCACTACATCAAGAGGCACAATAGCACTTGGGTCACCCGCACAATTCCTCAACATAGACACATGAAAGACCAAATGAACCAAGTCCAAATCACTAGGCAACTCCAACTTATAGGCCAACTTACTAATCCTCCTCAACACTCTATAAGATTCAACAAATTTTGGACTAAATTTACCCTTCTTACCAAAACGAACCACACCTTTTATGGGTGAGACCTTCAAATAGACCCAATCACTAACTTTAAATTCAAGATCCCTTCTCCTCACATCGACATAGGACTTTTGACGACTTAGGGATGTTATCAACCTTTCTCTAATCAACCTTACCTTCTCCATAGCCTCAATAACCTGATCCGGACCCAAAAAGCCATTTTCTCTACCTCAAAACCATCCAACCGGGGACCTAGAACGCCTACCATAGAGGGCCTCAAAAAGAGTCATACCAATGCTAGAATGATAGCTATTATTATAAGCAAATTCAATCAATGGGAGATGATCATCCAACTACCCTTAAACTCCAAAACACAAGCTCTAAGCATATCCTCAAGAGTTTGGAAAGTTCTTTCGGCTTGGCAATCTATTTGAGGGTGAAAGGTCGTACTAAGCTTTACCTTGGTACCAAGACCTCTTTGGAAGGACTTCCAAAAGTGTGAAGTGAATTGAGCACCACTATCCGATATGATAGCCAAAGGCACCCCATGAAATCTAACAAATTCATGAATGTAATACATAGCATAATCATTGTCACCATAAGTAGCCTTGACTGGTATAAAATGAGCTGACTTTATCATTCTGTCAACAACAACCCAAATAGAATAAAAATCCTTTCTAGTCTTAGGCAATCCAATCACAGAATCCATGTTAATTTCCTTCCATTTACAATTGGGAATCTCTATATCTTGGGTTAGACCACCAGGCCTTTAATGCTTTGGACTTGTTGGAAATTATGGTAACCGGACATAAACTTAGCAATATCCCTCTTCATACCACCCCACCAATATACTTTCCTGAAATCTCTATACATTTTTGTAGAACTGGAGTGAATGGAATAGGAAGAATTATGAGCCTCATGAAGAATTTTCTTTCTCAAGTCATCAATACTAGGCACACATAACCTACGTTGGTACCTAAGGACACCATCTCCGCCTTGGAAGAAAACCTCCACCTTGTTATCTCACACCAAGGCCTTCAATTCTAACAAGGAGTGGTCAAGGTCTTGCTTTGCTTTTACCTCATCAACCAAGAAAGATTTTGAAACATCAACAACCACAATACCACCATTATCAACCTCTTCCAACCTAACCCCCAATCTAGCCAATCGATGAACCTCTCTAGCCACCTCTTTTCCCAATCTCAAGTTGAGGTCTTTTTGAGAGAACACATATTAGAGACTCTTATGATTAGTAAACACATCAACATGCACCCCATACAAATAATAAAGCCAAATTTTCAAAGCAAAAACCACGGCGGCCAATTCAAAATCATGGGTAGGATAATTCTTTCATGCACCTTGAGTTGTCTAGAGGCATAATCTATCATCTTACCATTTTTGCATCAAAACACAACCCAAACTAATCTGTGAGGCATCACATACACAAAAAATCCCTCTAACCCTTCCGGTAGTGACAAGATAGGAGTGGAGACAAGCTTATCCCTCAAAGTTTGGAAACTCCTTCCACAGTTGTCGGTCCACACAAATTTAGTCTTCTTTTGAGTCAACTTAGTCATAGGAGAAGCAATATAAGAGAACCCATTCACAAATCTCCAATAGTAACCCGCTAAGCGGAAGAACATCTAATGTCCAATGGAGTCAAAGGTCTAGGCGAGTTTCTAATCACCTCCATCTTTTTAGAATCCACCTTAATACCATCCTCCGACACCACATGACCTAGAAAGGTAACCTCTTGCAACTAAAACTCATACTTCTCATACTTAGCATATTACTTCTCTACCCTAAATTTTTGTAACACCACCTTGAAATGACTCACATGCTCCTCCTCACTATGAGAATATATCGAAACATCATCAATTAAAACCACCACAAGCAAATCAAGGTAGGGTTTAAAGACCCTATTCATAAGATCCATGAAGATAGTTGGTGCATTAGTCAACCCAAAAGACATCATCACAAATTCATAATGCCCATATCTAGTCCAGAAGGTTGTTTTGGGAA
>JAOTQR010052466.1:0-14495 GCA_025774065.1 Solanum ossicruentum
GACTTGACTTCACTTCGTACCTATTCCTCGGGTTCGAAATGATATATTTTATTTGGGCTGGAAGGGAGACCCTAGTCCAGACTCAACGAGGCGCACCTTGTGAAGCAATTAAAACAACTATGCAACTGATCTTAGCACACCGGGGTCGTTAGATATTAGATTTAATAAAAGCAATTAAGAGCTAAAGGTGCTCTTGAAGTCGAGCTATTTACGGGATACGGGGCCCTCTACCTACGGGTTTGCTCCTACCTTCGGCATCCTCAACTCTAAGTTCGAAAGTAGCAAAATAGCTCGACTGAAAGGAGAGCGTTTACCCGTTCCTGAACCGGGCAGCGAGTCAAAGTAGAAAAAGGATAATCAATCAGGCTTGAACTGATGACTTGAACCACGTCAGTTGTTTTCTAGTGGATGTAGGATCATTCTAATCTTGACCACCTTAAATATTGTTGTGCTCCATTGTTCTTTTTTCCATCTTTCGTTAACCAATAATTATGCCTGAGTAGCCATCTTGAGCGCATGGTTAACATCTTTTGGGTCCTCGAGGAGTACTCCCTTCTTCTACAAGAGAAGGTGGGCTTTGTCCATCATGGCTGCCTGCTCTTTTTTCTAACCCTCTTTTTGGCTTCGGGGTAAGGTATTCCCGCGAAGATCGGTTCAGCATAGCTAGATACCCCTTCTAGTTGGCGTAGGAGGGTTTTCTTTCTCAAAGTATGGTAGGACCCTCTTACGGTTTAGGCAGCTCCCATTTCACCCTTAGCTACTACGGGAATCGCTGCTCGCAAGCATAGAAATGTCAGAGTATGAGGATTTTCAGAACTTTATGAACAATATCCCTCAGGATGCGAGGCAGACGCAAGAGGCGGGGGGTAAAATAAAGGATTACATTGACGGGACTTTAAGCATCACCCTCGCCTGCTTAAGTGAGTGAGATTGGAATGCTTAGAATATCCGCCCCTATCAAATCTAATAGAGAATTTTTCACCCTATCTTCGTTTTTTGGTCTTCATCGACGAACTTTGCTCTTCGTCGTTTCCGATGAGGAGACTTATTAAACTCCACTTTTTCTGGTTGGAGAAATGGAGACTTTGAGTCTATCCAAAAATTGTCTTTCAATGTAAGGAAAGGCGGAGCATGAATTGCAATTATCTTACCCTGCTAAAAGTGGAATAACAACCAAGGGAAATCGTACGGAGTATGCTTTTGAAGCTTGCTTCGCATTCTAGTTTGATCTAAGAAGACAAAAATCACGCTCTGTAGGATCCCTTCTCGTAGTTTTGACTTGCTCTTAGGCTACCGAGGACCGGCTTTGCAAGGCCTACGGCACGGCGCGGAGGATGTTCCGGTGTTGTCAAAAAAAGAAGCTCGTAGCATAGGTCCCGATAAACCCCAATTTAATGTCTTTCTGCCTTCGTCCCCTCGCGCAAACGACTTAACTCAGCCTCTTGCCTTTGCAATTTTTCAGGGGAGTGGCTATCAAGTCCATCGGCTATTCAGATCATTTTCTATATCAACTATAGAAAGTTGACTTCTTTCTTCATTCAAGTCAGATAGTTGATCGAGAAAGGTCCTCTTCCACTGAGACAAAGTCATTCTAATGCATGCTGAGAAATTTCTCCACTTTGAAAGCTCAGTCTATTAAGCTCAAGCATAATACACAACTTGTCCAGCAATACTTCTAACATAGATACTTAGCAGTGGCGAAGTCAAACAATCGGGCTCACCCTCACAGTCAAAGTAACAATAAAGAAGAAAGTATCAATACATAGCACAAGAAATATAAACCAACATCGCCGGGATGGAGGACTCACCAACTAGCTTGAGAGACAATTGAACTAGCCATGTGGAGCACGATGATGGCCAAATGGAGCTCCGGTTCCTACATGGTAACATCATGAAGGCATAGAGTATGCGTTAGTGTGTTTGAATATACTAAGTATGTAGGATGCAATAATACAACAAGAGATAGGTAACATAGGCAAAGTGCATAATTATAATCAATAGATAGCATAGCCGTAATATGACATGTATGAATGATGCCTGAAGTAAAACATGCTTAGATAGAACATATTATGTGTATATGAAGAGACCATCATCATATACCAAGCAACTAGTACTCAGAATCCAAGGCTTAACACCACCTTGGTAGTGATCGAGGTACCAACCCCTCAATAAGGTTAATGGACTTAACACCCTCCATCAAAGTGGTCAAGGTACCAACCCCTCAATGAGGTTAATGGACTTAACACCCTCCATCAAAGTGGTCAAGGGTCAATAATGTTAATGGACTTAACACCCTCTATCAAAATGGTCAAGGTACCAACCCCTCAAAAAAGTTAATGGACTTAATGACCTCCATCAAAGTGGTCAAGGTACCAACCCTTTAACAAGGTTAAAGGACTTAACACCCTCCATCAAAGTTGTCAAAGTACCAACCCCTCAACAAGGTTAACAGACTTAATACCCTCCATTAAAGTGGTCAAGATACCAACTCCTCAATAAGGTTATGGACAATATGTAACACTATAGAAGCTTATCATGAAATTAACACATATACAACATACTTTCTTCATCATAAAGTCATATATTTCATATGTCAAGCATTAGGCCTTCAACAACTCAAGAATCATAACCTGGACATTTTATCAAACACTTGGTAGGTGTGTAGTATTAGTGTAAAACCATGCAATTAAAGTGCTAAAACATGCAAGTAAATCCAATGTGAAACCATCAATCAATACTTGGTAACACCCTTAAACAATGTACATCAAAACCCTTTATCAAATCTCACAATATACATTAGATTCATAGTTCAAAACATGCTAAAACAATCATAATTTTATAAACCCCAACATAGTGTGCAGAGAATTTCATAATAAATGAGACCCATGAGTAAATCAACTTTAAATCATGCAATTTTTAAGAAAAGGAAGCTTGGGCATCATGGGTGAAAGGAACCCATGAAAGAAACCCATATACCTTAGTTTTTGGAGAATCCTTGAAGAATATTGGAGATGGAGACTTGAAGCTTGAGAGGAAATCCTTAGATACGGATGTGTTTTTAGACTTAAATTTAGGAGATGAAATATTGTCTAATTGTTCGGGAGAGTATTTGGGAATGTGTTGGAAGATATGAGGGAGAAATAAGGCTAAGTATAGGTAATTTCACACATGGGAAGGCTTGAACCTAAGACCCAAAAGCCTTAGACCAGAACACAAAACTAGACAATCTTAACACACTGGTGCGCCCCTAGAGCGTCACGCCTAGGGCATGATTATTCTCTGGAAATCGCAAACTTTGAAAATCAAAATTTGAATCATTCGCTCTAAAATTGGGTTTAGACCCATTTCCCACTCAATTTGACCCCCTGATCAAGAACATGAAGTCGAATTTTCAAAATCACACATGGATCTTTATATATATTTGAAATTACTATTCCGAGCATTTTCAAGGCACATTTTCAAGCACTTTTTGGGGTCGTTTCAATATCTCCCCTTGGGAACATTCGTCCTTGAATATCAAAGAAACGTACAAGAGAAGAGTAATGATAAAGAGGTTAGCCCCCACTAAAAATGCAACAATACGCCTTAAAACACCATTTTCAAAATCTCAACATAAGTGTAAAATTACCATGAACCTTTTCAATGTAAACATGAATGCATGCAAATGACTTGGAGGCTAAAACATGAGACATGAAATCATAAATAGGAGTTTGACATGTTATCATAAGCTTGAATATAATGAAAGAGGTACTGATTCGCTTTTCCATGCCTTCTCCGGCTCCCTCAAAGACACCCTAGACTCGACGATTTTTCCAAGAGGCCTTAACAAACATTACAACCTTACAAATCAACCCTTACACACATCCACCCCACTTCTCCACCTGACCTCCTCATAAGTCAACAGATCCTCCACAACGTCCAAAACCTCAAGACTCCTATAACACTTGAGTCACCAAAACACCTCCTCAACCTAGAAGCATGAAGAACCGAACATCCTATAACCATAACACTAGGAAATTCTGATCTTTAAGCAACCTTACCAATCCTCTTCTACACTCTATAAGGATTCAGAACACCTAAACTCATTTGTCAACCTTAATCACACATAGCCCACTTGGTACCACAAACCACCATCTCCCCTTGGGAGACAACCTCCACCTGACCCTCTTTCACCTTCTTGTCATCCTCAACTCAAACCTACCATATTTAGCCAACAATCGCTCATCTTCTAGGAATTGAAACTCTACCCCCCAAAAGGATTCATGAACTCTAAATAAATCAATGTTCCATAACTAGAGGCCACCACAAACATGTCAAGGTAGGGTTTTAAGACCCTATTCATGAAATCCACAAACCTAGCCGGTGCATAAGTCAACCAAACAACTCCAAAAATACTCAATATGCTTACATATAATCCGAAAAGACACTTAGGGATGTCACCTATCCTCATCCTCACTTTGGGGAAGCTAAACCCGAATCACAAATCAATTTTAGAGAAGTGACTAGCACATTGTAGTTTACCAAACAAATCGTCCACCCTAGTCATAATATTACAACCTTATGGGTCCTATACTCATTGGAAGCATGCTATGCAAGTAGCAAAACCACCTCAAGACCTCCAATCCAACCAACTAAGTACAATCAAAATTACAAGACAAGACCCTATGTAATAAGAATATGAACAACCCTTAAACCTGTAACACCCCATATTTTACATATACTAATGCTATTTAAATAAAACATGATAGGGTTTGGTTAAATTAGCTCCAATTTTTAAAAGTGCTTGACTCTCATATTAATGGGCGATATGTGCGTCTAATGCTTAAGAGGGTTTAATATATATATGTTTTGTATTAAATTGAGGAGATCACAACCCCAAACAAAGTGAGAGAGTTGAGGTACTTGTAGGACATAATAAGCTAGTTGGTGAGTCACCTACTTGCTTAGCTTAAAATTTTTAGCTAAACGAAGACGAGTCCCGATGTCGAATTTGTCCAAGTTCGATTATGAATAAAGTTCATGTTAAGGGGCTAAATTTGGCCCATGTTTTCGCATCATAGATGGACCTTATTTTCAGTCCAAGAAAAGTGTAAAAGGGCCCAAGTTTAACACAACCCACTTGACTATTTGGGCCCAAAATTAATTAAGAAGAAAGCTGAAAAATAGGCAGCCAAGGTCCATCAAATTTGAGACCCATTTAGGCCCAATTATGAGGGAAACATTGTTGCATAACAAGTGTATTAATGGGTGTTCATGTGTGGGCAAAATGTCAAGAGAAAGTCGTTCAACTAAGTCTTTAAAAACGGCATAAGAGCAGGTCTCTAGGCATTTCCAATTCAAACAAGTTTTCAGGTTTTTTTCCAAACAACTTTGCAGTTTTTTTCAAAGACTCCTATCTTATCTTTATGTTACTTTACCAAGCTAACAAGCTGCTGCATCACAAGTGTATTGATAGGTGGCAATATATAGTCAAAACTTAAAGAGAAAGATGGCCAAGAAAGTCCTTAAAAACAGATCAAATGCAGCCCCTAAAGTCATTGCACTTGAAATAATATTTCAGCTTTCCAAAAGACTCTTGTCTTCTATCTATTTCACTTTACCAAGCTGAAAATACAATCCTCTAAGATTCTTGAAGTAAAACTTAATCTTGAAGGCAAAGGTAAGTAATTATGGTTGTATATTTAGTATGGTTTCTTCATGAAAATCAAGAATTACATGCTATTACGTTATGCTGAAAATTCTGGACAATATGTGTCCTAAGAGTTGTTGTGAACATTTCTTGTTGTTCAAGAGGCTTTTCTATTAATTGGTTGGATTAATAATAAAGTAAGACTTATGTTTTAACAAGGTATAGATTGTTAGTCATGTAATTAAGTTGTTGCATCACTTTTACAGTTCACAAAGATGAGTTATTTTATGACATCGTAATTTTACTCTTAAAAGATTGTAATATGTTGTTCCACGACCTTAACCTGCTTTGGGACTATTTGTGGACTACTTTAAGACTGGGTTTATGTGGTAAAAGCATTGGAAACAAATTATTTAAAGTTAAAACGGATTCGGGATTGTTAACGTCAATGTGTGGAGGAAGGATGTAAGTTGTGCTGCTTGTTTGTATTTTTTGAAGAATTGTTATGTGTTGTGTCTTGTGGGCTATTGTAAGACTTTTAAAGGTCTGAAATAAGATGTACATGACATGTACATAAGAATGGTTTCTAGAAAATATGATTATAAGTGAATATGGTGAAGAAATGTCTTCGGTCGCTAAATAAATGTTTGCTGCCTGGATATTAGTTTTTATGGTATTGGGCTGCTAAGAAGTGTTTTGTAGCTACTAATACTAGTCTTATTGCCTAATATACTATAGATAAATATTTTAGGAAAAACCAGCCACTCCAAGGTAGTAACGAGGTCATACAACGAGGTATGTAAAACTACTTGATTTCGTATCATTTGGCATGAAACATAGATTCCTCCTTGGTACATAAAGGTATTTACCAACTCCGACACAAATATTAACTGTGTCTCTACTCTTTCACATGTTTATATGCTTTCATACATAGTCACCTTTAGATCTACATACAAACGGGGATACTAAGTTACATGAGTTCTTGTTGCTAAATAAAGTTCTCGAGTTGTTTCATCTCATATGCATTTCATTATTTATGTAACATACTCTCCTCATTACCATATTGTATTGCATGATTATCTACATATCATATGTTGTATACACATTCCTAAAACTCCAATATTGTGACCACCAAAAGAATCATCTCAAAAGTAATAGAATGATAAAGTATATAGCTTTTGATGGGTAGTAGCCCGAGGGGTGGAAGAATCACCTAGCCAGGGACGATCTTATCACGAGTGGTAGCCCGAGTGGTTAAGGAAGAATCTAGCTAGGGATGATCCCTATACAGTTATACCACTGATCAGTTGGTCATTTACAGTACATAATGTGCACAGATTATACAGTAAAGGTAAAGTAATATAAAGAATGTAACGTATACGATCCCAAAGTATAACCAAAGGTGGTCTCTTATCCTATATCAGTGCATAGTTTCATTTGAGTTGCTATTTGATATACAGTACTTCCTGGCTTACATATTCAGTACACTATCTCGTACTGAGCCCCTTACGAGGGGGCTTGCAATTCATGCTGCAAGTACAGGTGATAGAAGACCTCCTCAGTAGGAGTATAGGATATCCAGCTGCTGTTATTAAGCTCCGGGTTGTTTCAGAGCATTGTGTGTGTCTAGACCTTATATGTTATATTGTACAGTTAATTGAAGTGGGGCCTGTCCTGACCCTTATCAGATACTTTTTCTTATTTAAAGGCTTTGTAGACTATGTAAACTTAAGTATGGTCATGTCTCGTACCTTAGACACCGTGGCCCCAATGGCCCATCCATCTGCATTTTTGTTTGACTTGTTATTACCTTTTACTTTCTTTAAGGATCAATGAAGATAGAAATCCCTTATAATTTGTCTAGAAAGTATATAGATATAGGTTGGTTCTCCTGAGCTTTATCGGCAACGGGTGCCAGTCCGCCGTAATAGGATTTGGGGCGTGACAGAAGTGGTATTAGCGCGGGTCATCCTAGGGAGTCTACAAAGTCGTGTCTATGTAGAGTCTTGTTTATCAATGTGTTATGCACTATATTTATAAGAAGGAGGCTACGTGGAATTTAGGAGTTGTTACTTTCTTTTCATTCTTTAGATCGTTCCATAGAGCTAACTGTAATAGGTGGATTGTGTCTAACTCCTAAATTGTTTTGTACAGCGAGCAAGTATGCCAGAAACCAAGAAGAATAGAGGTAAAGGAAAGGAAGTAGAAGTGGTGGGTGGTTCACCCAGTCAGATGAGACAATAAAATGAGGCTCAAGATGAGTCTTTGTCACAGAATCGCTAAACCCCCCAGCTCCTAACAAACCCGAAAGTAGTAAAAATTCCCCCAGAACCCCCTATCGATACTACAATGTAGGATCTGAGAAATGCAGTCCAACTATTGACTCTATAGTTGCTGGCCAAGGTCAAAGACAAGAAGATCCAGTTATAGGTATAGATGGTGCAAATAGGGCAGCTGGCACTAGGATACATGATTTCCTTAATTTGGACGCTCCAGTCTTCACTAGATCTGATCCTAATAAAGATCCCCAAGACTTTATTGATCAGATTCAACACACTTTAGATGTTATGCATGTGGGTGGTACATAAGCTGTTGAGTTAGAGACATATAGGTTGAAGGGTGTGGCTATATGGTGATATGAATCTTGGAAGAAATCTAAAGATATAGATGCCCCCCCCCCAATCACTTGGAAGAGTTCAAAGAGGCCTTTATTGACCATTACTTGCCATTAGAGATCTGAGAGGCCCGTGCAGATCAATTCTTAAACCTTCACCAAGGGAGTATGAGCGTGAGAGAGTATAGCCTCCAATTTAATTCCATATCCAGGTATGCTCCTAATGTAGTTGCTACTATGGCAGATAGAGTTCATCGATATGTGGATAGGTTGGATACGTATCTAGTCAGAGACTTTACCATTGCTTCCTTGAATAAAGACATGGACATAGCGAGGATGCAAGCTTTTGTACAGAAGTTGGAGGACCAGAAGCAGAGAAGAAGGACACAAGAATCGGAAAGGGGGTAGGCCAAAAGGTCTAGATTAACAGAGCAGTTTACATCTCCCCAAGGTGAGATTAGGCCTCGGTTTTCTAATAGACCACCTAGGCCATCATCCTCCTACTCTGCAGCTAGTGCTCCACCACATATTCATGGGTGTAGGAGAAATCAGTTTGGTCCAAGAGTTGAAGGGAAAGGTGCCTGAATAGTGGTATATTTAGCAGGATAGCAAATGACTCCAAGGCAACCTTGCAACCAGTGTGGAAGGAGTCATCTGGGTGTATGTCATGTTGGGACAGATGTTTGTTATTGGTTTGGTGCGCCAGGGCATATTATAAAAGATTGCCTGAGGAGGCATATGGGTGATATAACACAAGTTACTAGGTCAGCTGTTGCATTATCATCGTCAGTTCCTCTATTAGGTAGGGCTCAACAAGCACCTATGGGTCGTGGTAGAGGTGTTAGGGGCAGCTAGCTCGAGCGGATTCCAAAATTGAACTTATGCTTTAGGGAGTCGGCAAAATTTGGAAGCTTCACCTGATGTGGTCACAGGTACATTGTCCATATTTTCTCATAATGTATATGCATTAATTGACCTTGGTTCGACACTATCATACAGAACCCCACTAGTTGCTGAGAAGCTTAAGAGAACACCCAAATTATTGAATAAATCAATTGAAGTGTTTACACCAACCGGTGAATCTATTATGGCTAGAAGGGTTTATTAAGACTGTGTAGTAACTATTTGTAACTGTGACACATTGGCTGACCTTAGTGAGCTAAAATGATGGAATTTGATGTTATAATAGGTATGGATTAGTTAGCTTCTTGCTATACCACCATGGATTGCCGAACTAAGAGAGTGTACTTCCACTTTCCGAGTGAGGCAGTTCTTGAATGGGAAGGGAATATTGGGGCGCCAAAGGGTAAGTTTATCTCTTATTTTAAGGCCAGGAAGATGATATCTAAGGGGTATATATGTCATTTAGTTATAATAAGGGATGTAGAGACAGAATCACCAACTCTTCAATCAGTTCCAGTAGTGAATGAATTTGTTGATGTATTCCCTGAAGAACTCCCAGGATTACCTCCTGAACGAGAAATAGATTTTGGTATTGACCTACTTCTAGGCACTCAACCTATTTCTATCCCTCTATATAGAATGGCCCCGACAGAGTTGTGTGAAATAAAAGAGCAATTAAAAGTCTTATTAGAGAAGGGTTTTATAAGACCTAGTGTGTCCCCCTAGGGTGCACCAGTGTTATTTGTACGTAAAAAGGATGGCACCTTGAGACTGTGTATCGACTACTGACAATTGAATAGGGTGATAATTAATAATAAATACCCCCTCCCCAAGATTGTTGACTTATTTGATCAGTTACAGAGTGCCAAATGCTTTTCAAAAATTGATTTGAGATTGGGGTATCACCAACTGAGGGTGAAAAAGGAAGATATACCTAAGACTGCTTTTAGAACACGCTATGGTCACTTTGAATTTTTTGTTATGTCATTTGGGCTAATGAATGCACAAAAGTTTTTATGGATTTGATGAATAGGGTATTCAAGCCATTCTTGGATGTCTTTGTGATAGTATTTATAGATGACATTTTAGTATACTCAAGATATGAAGAGGACCATGCAAAACACTTACGACAAGTGTTATAGGTTCTTCGTGATCGACAGTTGCATGCCAAGTTTTCTAAATGTGAATTTTGGCTAAAATCAGTGTCATTCTTGGGTCATATTGTATCTAAGAAAGGAATAAGGGTTGATTAACAAAAGATAGAGGCTGTGAGAGATTGGCCAAGACCAACGATACCCATGGAAGTTCAAAGCTTCCTAGGTTTGGCAGGTTATTACAGGAGTTGTGTTGAAAGTTTTTCTTCTATTTCTGTACCCCTAACAAAGTTGACACATAAAGCAACCAAGTTCCAATGGAATGATGCTTGTGAAAGGAGCTTCGAAGAACTGAAAAATAAGCTAAATTCTACACCTGTGCTAGTACTTCTAGAAGGATCATAGGGGTATGCTGTGTATTGTGATACTTCAGGAGTTGGCTTAGGGTGTGTATTGACATAACATGGTAGGGTAATTACTTATGTATCTAGACAACTAAGACCACATGAGAAAAATTACCCAACCCATGATCTTGAGCTAGCAGCGGTTGTATTTGCTTTGAAAATATGGCGTCACTATTTGTATGGGGTTCACGTGGATATATATATTGATCATAAGAGCCTACAATACATCTTTTAGCAAAAAGACCTTAATTTAAGACAATGGAGATGGCTAGAGCTAATAAAGGTTTACGATGTTGATATATTATACCATCCGGGGAAGGCAAATGTGATAGTCGATTCTCTGAGTAGTAAGGCAACTATGAATACTGGTGACCAGGCCACAGTATATCAAGGAGTGGCTAAGTATCTACGATAACTAGCCAGTTTGGGAGTTTTCCTCCTTGAACCTTCAAAGGAAGGGGTTGTTGTACATAATGCAGCAGCGTCTTCATTGGTAAAAGAGGTAAAAGAAAGACAATTCGAGGATCCTGTTATATGACATCTTAAGAAAAAGGTGAGTCAAGGTACGATAAAGGGCTTTGACCTTACACAAAATGGAGTACTTTACTATCAAAATAGATTATTTGTGCCTGATATTAATGGACTAAGGAAGAGGATAACGGAAGAAGCTCATCATTCCCGATATTCCATCCATCCAGGATCAATTAAGATGTACCATGACCTAAAGGGAATGTTCTGGTGCGGAGGCATGAAAAAGGACCTTACAGAATTTGTGGCTCAATGTTCAAATTGCCAGCAAGTTAAAGTAGAGCACCAAAAGCCAGGAGGTTATATGCAATGCATAGAGCTTCCCACATGGAAGTGGGATATGATCAACATGGATTTTGTTACCGGTTTACCTCGCTCATTCTAGAAATTTGACTCTATATGGGTAATAGTTGATAGACTCATAAAGTCAGCACACTTCTTACCTGTCAGGAGTGATTATACAGCTGAAGAATATGCCAGGCTATACCTCAAAGAGATAGTCAAGCTACATGGAGTCCCAATCTCCATTATCTCTAACTAAGGAGCTCAATTCACTGCAAAGTTTTGGAAGTCCTTCCAAAGGAGTTTAGGGACATAAGTGAATTTTGAGTATAATTTTCCACCCTCAAACAGATGGTCAAGCAGAACTCACCATTCAGACACTTGAAGATATGTTGCAAGCTTGTGCATTGGATTTTAAAGGTAGTTGGGTAGACCATTTGCCACTTATTGAATTTGCCTATAATAATAGCTACCACTCAAGCATTAAGATGACACCTTATGAAGCTTTGTATGGAAGAAAATGTAGGTCAGCAATTGGATGGTTTGAAGTGTGTGAAACCACCTTGTTTGGACCAGATCTAGTATAACAAGCCATGAAAAAAGTTAAGGTGATACAGTAGCGGCTAGAAACAACCCAAAGTCATCACAAATCATATGCGGATGCTAGAAAGAGAGGACTGGAGTTCTCAGTAGGAGATTGGGTATTTTTAAAGATGTCTCCAATGAAAGGGGTTGTGTGATTTGGTAAGAAAGGAAAATTGAGCGCACGTTACATAGGGCCATATAAAATTACTAAGAAGTTCGGGCAGGTAGCATATGAACTAGAGCTACCCCAAGAGCTTTTAATGGTTCATCCTGTTTTCCATGTCTCAATGCTTCGAAAATGCATAGGTGACCCATCCCGTATCACTCCTATTGAGGATGTGCAGGTTACAAAAGATATCACCTAGGAAGAAGTACCTATTTCTGTTCAAGATTGTCAAGTTAAGAAGCTAAGAAATAAAAAAATAGCTTCAGTAAAGGTACTTTGGAGAAACCAGCAAGCACAAGAAATAACATCGGAGGCCGAGGACGTGATGAGATCAAAATACCCTTACTTATTTGAAAGTAGAGAGGAAGTCCAACATACAGAATTGGAACACTAAGAGGTATGTATGATTGCCAAAAGTTTGTTTAAATAAAGGTTTATACATAGTTAAGCTATCCAATTGTGCCAACATTCGAGGATGAATGTTCCTAAGGGGGGAGGATGTAACACCACACATTTTACATGTACTAATGCTATTTAAATGAAACATTATAGGGTTTGATTAAATTAGCGCCAATTTTTAAAAGTGCTTGAATCTCATGTTAATGGGCGATATGTTTGTCTAAGGCTTAAGAGGGTCGAATGTATACATGTTTTGTGTTAAATTGAGGAGATCATAACCCTAAGCAAAGTGAGAGAGTTAAGGTACTTGTAGGACTTAATAATCTAGTTGGTGAGTCACCTACTTGCTTAGCTTAAATTTTTTAGCTAAACGGAGACGAGGTCCGACGTAGAATTTGTCCAAGTTCGATTATGAATAAAGTTCATGTTAAGGGGGTAAATTTGTCCCATGTTTTAACATCATAGATAGACCTTATTTTCAGTCCAATAAGAATGTAAAAGGTGCCCAAGTGTAACACAACCCACTTGACTATTTGGGCCCAAAATTAATTAAGAAGAAAGCTGGAAAATGGGCAGCCAAGGTCCATCAAATTTGAGACCCATTTAGGCCCAATTATGAGGGACAAGCTGCTGCATAACAAGTGTATTAATAGGTGTTCATGTGTCGGCAAAATTTCAAGAGAAAGTCGTTCAACTAAGTCTTTAAAAACGACATAAGAGCAGCCCTCTAGTCTTTTCCAATTCAAACAAGTTTTCAGTTTTATTTTTCAAACAACTTTGCAGTTTTTATTCAAAGACTCTTATCTTCTCTTTTTGTCACTTTACCAAGATGACAAGCTGCTTCATCATAAGTGAATTGATAGGTGGCAATATATAGTCAAAATTGAAAGAGAAAGCTGGCCAAGAAAGTCCTTAAAAATGGATCAAATGCGGCCCCTAAAGTCATTGCACTTGAAATAATATTTCAGTATTCCAAAAGACTCTTGTCTTCTATCTATTTCACTTTACCAAGCTGAAAATACAATCCTCTAAGGTTCTTGAAGTAAACCTTAATATTGAAGGTAAAGTTAAGTAATTATAGTTGTGTATTTAGTATGGTTTCTTCATGAAAAATAAGAAGTATATGCTATTACGTTATGCTGGAAATTCTGGACAGCATGTGTCCTAAGTATTGTTGTGAACGTTTCTTGTTGTTCAAGAGGCTTTTATCTTAATTGGTTGGATTAATTATGAAGTAAGACTTATGATTTAACAAGGTATAGGTTATTAGTCATGTAATTAAGCTGCTGCATCACTTGTACAGTCCACAAAGATGAGTTGTTTTATGACGTCGTAATTTTACTTTTAAAAGAAACTTGGAAGCTGAAAATTGTAATATATTGTTCCACGACCTTAACCTGCTTTGGGACTATTTGTGGACTACTTTAAGACTGGGTTTATGTGGTAAAAGCATTGGAAACAAATTATTTAAAGTTAAAACGGATTCGGGATTGTTAACGTCAATGTGTGGAGGAAGGATGTAAGTTGTGCTGCTTGTTTGTATTTTTTGAAGAATTGTTATGTGTTGTGTCTTGTGGGCTATTGTAAGACTTTTAAAGGTCTGAAATAAGATGTACATGACATGTACATAAGAATGGTTTCTAGAAAATACGATTATAAGTGAATATAGTGAAAAAAATGTCTTCGCTTCACTAAATAAATTTTTGCTGTCCGGATATTAGTTTTTATGGTATTGGGCTGCCAAGAAGTGTTTTGTAGATGCTAATACAAGTCTTATTGCCTAATATAGTATAGACAAATATTTGAGGGAAAACCAGCCACTCTAAGGTAGTAACGAGGTCATACAACGAGGTATGTAAGGCTACTTGATTTCGTATCATTTGGCATGAAA
>JAOTQR010052498.1:0-14493 GCA_025774065.1 Solanum ossicruentum
CAAACAATTAGTAGAAAAATAGAGCAATTTAAAATTTACGTAAAACCAAAAAATTAATATATGCTTGTTGGAAAAAAAGGATGTTGGAATTCTAAGAGGCATCATAAACTTCTACTACCAATATTAATTTACTAGTCATATTTTAAATCTTTTTTAATTAATGACTTTAGAATAAACAAAAGGGTAGTAGTGGAAAATTTGATTAAAATTTTGTCTTAAAATATATTTCTTAAGTTGTGTGCATTATCTTAGAAATTCAGTTAATTTGGGACATGGGGAGTAATATATTTGTTATTTGTTTCTTTATCTTCTGTAAGAGTTTGTGGACAGTTCATTTTCATACTACACATAACTTGCTTTAAGGTATTATTATACTATTGCTCTAAATATGATAAGTTGACATGTTTAAGGTTTAAATGTCACCTAACTTATATTTATGTATCATAATAATAGGCTAATTAAAAAGCCCATAAATATATTTTTTTTATATACATTTATGATTATTTGTATGACATAAATAAGAATAGTGTTGCGTTAGATATAACTATAATTCAAATAAAATTGTTCTACTAATATCTACTAAATTTTGTAGAAAAACATTATACATAAAAATTATCATTTTAATACTTCATGAGTTTATATGTCTTTGTAACATTACATGTTCATGCATATAATATGTTTTGTACTCATATAATATTTTATCATTTGAAATATTAATTAATCATTAAAATCAACATTATGTTATTAACTCAATTATTTTATGATAGCTTTCATCATGTCGAATATGTCAAAACCCGAATTTGTGGCACTTGACATCTTTGGAAAGAACTATTTGTCATGGGTTCTTAATGTTGAGATTCACTTTGCCGCTAAGGGTCTTGGTGGCACTATAATCGAAGGAAATAAAGCATCAAGTCAGGATAAAGTGAAGGCAATGATTTTCCTTCGACATTATCTTGATGAAAGTTTGGAGGTTGAATACTTAACGGTGAAAGATCCACTTGAATTGTGGATCGGCCTGAAAGGAAGGTATGACCATCTTAAGACCACGGTATTGCTAAGGACTCGTTATGAGTAAATGCACTTATGGTTTCAAGATTTTAAAATTGTAGTTGAATATAATTCTGTTGTATATAGAATCACTTCCCAATTAAAATTATGTAGGGAAGTTATAACAGATGAGGACATGTTAGAAAAATATTAATCACTTTCCATGCCTCAAATGTGATATTACAGCAGCAATACCGTGAGAAAGTTTTTAAGAGATATTCTGAATTGATCTCATGCCTCCTGGTGGTTGAGCAACATGTCTTGTTAATGAAAAATCATGAGGCCTTCCCCACTAGAACTGCTCTATTACCAGAAGCAAATGTGGTAGAAGCACATGGCCAGTCTGAAATAAGGCAAAATAATCAGGGCCAGGATTATGTGCGTAGGCGTGGCAAAAGCAAGAGATGATTTAATAATCATCGAGGTTGTCATAATAGAAAGGAGAACAATATGAGTTCTAAAAATAATCCTTCACGAGGCAAAGGTGATCACTGTCATTGTTGTGGCCTGAAAGGCCACTGGAAAAATGAATGCCGGATACATGAGTATTTTATCAGGTTGTATCAAAATTTCTTCAAAAGAAAAGAAAAGAAAGGTGGTGCCTCCAATTCTAATGCCCAGGTAGAGTCACATTTGACTCTTAAAAATGATGTCCGAGCAGGGCCTTCTCATGAATATAATGAGAATGATGAGGTAAATTTGGCATTGGAAAATGATGTTTTTGATGGCCTCAATAATCTTACTCATCTGGATGTTGAAGATTTTTTTGAGGATCATAACTGATATTTAATTTTATGATGTATAGTATATTGTTTGTATGTATTATGACTTTTAGTTCTATTTTGAAATTTAAAACTATAATAAAATAAAATTAAAGTTTTTTACAATATTATTAATTATTTTATTTCTCATAATGAACTTTTATTTTGTGAAGATAAAATTTCAATCTTCAATTGAATCTAAGATGAGTAATGGAGAAATGTGTCTTCTATATAGCGCCACAACTCATACTATATTAAGAGAAAAAAATATTTCTCTCATTTGGTTATGAAAGGAGCCAGTGTTGACACAATATCTGATAGTACTAAAATAATTGAAGGCTCTGGAAGAACAACCTTATTACTACCTGGGGGAACAATATTGATTGATTGTAATGCTTTATATTGTAGTAAGGCTCAAAGAAACTTGTTAAGTTTCAAGGTTATTCGCTAAAATAGCTATCATATTAAGACTGCGAATGAAGGAAAGGTTGAATACCTTTATATTACTACGATAAATAATGGAAGAAAGTTGTGCATGAAAAATTACCTGCACTCTCTTCTGGATTGTACCATATAATTATTCACATGACATAGTAAACAAAAGGTTTACTGATTGTAATGATTTTATTATTTGGCATGATCGACTGGGGCATCTGGGTATAATATGATGCGCAGAATTATTGAGAATTCACATGGGCATATTTTGAAGAATCAAAAAATTCTTCAATCTGGGGAATTCTCTTGTGCTGCTTGTTACCAGGGAAAATTGATTGTTAAACCATCAACATCTAAGGTTGGGTTTGAATCCCTTGTGTTTCTGGAACACATATAGGGTGATATTTGTGGGTCAATTCACTTTTCATGTGGACTATTTAAATATTTTATGGTCTTGATAGATGCATGTGCAAGATGATCACATGTGTGCTTATTATTAACTCGCAATATGGCCTTTGAGAGGTTGTTGGCTCAAATAATAAAATTAAGAGCACAATTTTCAGATTATGCAATAAAGACAATTCGTCTTGATAATACTGGTGAGTTTACATCTCACGCATTTAACGATTATTGTTTATCCATTAGGATAACTGTTGAGCATCCTATTGCTCATGTTCATATTCAAAATGGTCTATTAGAGTCATTGATTAAACATCTTTAATTAATAGCTAGACCATTGTTGATGAGGACAAAGTTGTCTGTTTCAATGTGGGGGCATGCCATTTTGCATGCAGCAGCACTTGTGTGCATAAGGTCAACCAGTTATCATGTTGTCTCCCCATTACAGTTGGCTTTTGGTCAGGAGCCAAACATTTCCCATCTTAGGGTCATTGGTTGTGCGGTATATGTTCCAATTGCCCCACCACAGCATAAAGATGGGTCCCGAAAGAAGATTGCGGATATATTGAGTATGAATCTCATCCTATTATAAAATATTTGGAGCCTAGAACTAGAGATTTATTTACGGCAAGGTTTGCCAATTGTCATTTTGATAAATTAGTATACCCAACATTAGGCGAAGAACATAAACAATTGAAAAATGAGATAGATTGGAATTCATTGTCATTATCTTATTTGGATCCTCGAACAAATCAATGTGAGTAAGAAGTTCAAAAGTTGATTTATTTGCAAAATGTTACAAATCAACTGCCGGATGCATTTACTAACCTTTCAAGGATTATGAAATCGCATATTTCGATTGTTAATGGTCCAGTTCGAGTTGATGTCCCAATAGGACAGACGGTTCAGGCAAATGAGTCTAGACCATACTTAAAATGTGAAAGGCCAATTGATTCCAAGGATAAAAATCCTCAAAAAAGAAAAGGGATAAATGATCATACCGAGGCAATGGCTCAAGAGGAGTCTCAAGACATAACAAATGGTGATGTCACCAAAAATGTTCAGGTACCTGAAAAAAATAAAAATGAACAGATCTCAATAAGTTATGTCTCGATAGGAAAAAGATGGAACCGAAATGATATTGTGGTCGACAACATTTTTGCTTATAATGTTGCTACTGAAATAATGCAACAAAAATGAGGATCTTGAACCGAGATCTATTGATGAATATAGACAGAGAAATGACTGGTCAAAATGGAAAGAAGCAATTCAAGCAGAGTTGACTTCACTTGAAAAACATGAAGTTTTTGGATCAATAATTCGAACACCTGAAGGTGTCAAGCCAATGAGGTACAAATGAAATTTTGTGAGAAAGCGAAATGAAAAGGGTGAAGTCGTAAAATATAAAGCACGACTTGTGGCCCAAGAATTTTCGCAAAGGCTTGGCATTGATTATGAGGAGACATATTATCCTGTGATAGATGCAATTACCTTCAGGTACCTAATGAATTTGGCAGTTCGTGAAAAGCTTGAAATACACATGATGGACATGGTCACTGCCTATTTATATGGATAATTGGACCACGATATTTTTATGAAAGTTCCTGAAGGATTCAAAGTACCTGAAGCATACAGTAATTGTCAAGAAAATTGTTCAATAAAGCTTTAGAAATCCTTATACGAATTGAAACAATCAGGTCGAATGTGGTATAATCGCCTTAGCGAGTATTTGCTGAGCGTTTAAAAATGATCCAATTTATCCTTGTGTCTTTATGAAAAGGTCTAGATTTGAATTTGTCATAATAGCTGTATATGTTCATGATTTAAATATTATTGGAACTCCTGAAGAAATTTTAAAGGCAATAAAATTTTTGAAAAAAGGAGTTTGAAATGAAAGACCTCGAAAGGACAAGAATTTGTCTTGGTCCAAATTGAACATTTTGCCAATGAAATATTTGTCCATCAATCGACATATACTGAGAATATCTTAAAGAGATTTTATATGGATAAAACACACTCATTGAGTACCCCAATGGTTGTGAGATCTCTTAATATGAATAAAGATCCATTTCGAACTCATGAAAATGATGAAGAGCTTGTTGATGCTGAAGTACCATATCTTAGTGCAATTGGTGCATTAATGTATCTTGTTAATAATTTTAGGCCAGATACAGCCTTCGTTATAAACTTATTAGCAAGATTTAGTTCTTTTCCAACTCGAAGGCACTGAAATGAAATTAAGCATATGTTGAGATACCTTCGAGGTACCAATTATATGGGACTATTTTACTCAAATGAATCAAAGTCACAGTTATTGGCTATGTAGATGCAGGATATTTATCTAATCCTCATAAAGGTCGATCGCAAACAAGCTATTTATTTATAAGTGGCGGTACAGCAATATCATGGCATTCAATGAAACAAACTTTGGTTGTCACTTCTTCAAATCATGCAAAAATATTAGTCATTCATAAAGCAAGTCGAGAATGCATTTGGTTAAGGTCAATAACTCAACACATTCAAGAAGCATGTGGTCTTTCTTTGAGAAAAAATGTTCCAACAATATTATATGAAGAAAATGCCGCATGTATAGCTCAACTGAAGGGAAGATACATTAAAGGAGACGGGACAAAACATATTTCATCGAATCAACTAAAGGGAGGATACATTAAAGGAGACAGGACAAAGCATATTTCACCGAAATTCTTTTTCACTCATGATCTTCAAATTAAGGGAGAAATAAATGTTCAACAAGTTCGTTCAAGTGATAATTTAGCAGATATGTTTACCAATGCATTGCCAACCTCTACTTTTGAAGAATTGAGATACAAGATTGGAATGCGTCGTCTCCGAAATATGAAGTGATGTTCTCATCAGGGGGAGTAAATATGCACTGCACTCTTTTTTCCTTCACCAAGATTTTTGTCCCACTGGATTTTTTCTGGTAAAGTTTTTAACGAGGCAGCAGATAATACATATTAAAATACCTAGAACCTTCCAGGGGAGTGTTGTAAGTGAAAATAATTGCATAGAAAAGGAAGTGAATTATTGTATTTGAGTGGGCTGTGGGCCCTACCCATTTGTTGTTGTTTGATGAGATTTTGGCTATAAATAGCCCTTAGACAGACAAGAAAGTGTAGCACAGAATATGCATTGCAATATAATTTTCTCCTCACTTTCTTTCTTCTTCTTTAATTCTAGTTTTTATTTCCCTTAAATTCTCTCCGGTTAATTAGATTTATATTTATAACAATATTGAGATTATAATTTTTCGATTTTACAATATAAACATGAGATATTAAAATTATATTGTGTTTGATAATGATATAAGTTTATTTTCAGCAAAAAAATTATGTATATCAATAATTAAATATAATATAAATTTAATCTCAAACTTAATTCTGCAATATCACATTTTATTCATGTACCAAGCATCTCTAAAAAGGCATTTTAAAAAAAATATACAGATATCTAGAAATAAAAGTTTTAATGTTAATCATGAATTGTTTAGTGACAAATATGGTGTATCCATAATATTGATATTAGCTATGTTTATATTAATTATGGTAAAATTATTTCTTATATTGTGTTCGATATGGTGCATTAAAAACAACATGTATTGCATAATTTAAAAAAAAAAAGTTCCATCATAATAACACTCTACGTAAATACAATGAAAATAATGTGAAAAATCTTTTGATAAATGAATATATTTTTAACCGTGCTAATATATGTATTAAAAAAGATTGTTACTCTTATTTGATAGTGTTTTCAATTTATATACTCATTATAGTCGTATTTCATAAGAGGCTAAATTATGCAGCTTAGGTCTTAGGTTCGTCTTGTCTTTTTTAATTGTTTGAAACATGCAACTGACTATTGATATGTCTGTTTTTATTTTTTTTTAAATTATTTTTAAAATTTTCCTATAATTATATTTTAGTCAGTTTCAGAAGCTTTCAGTTGTCTTCAACTAGATTATTGATTTGTGTGCTTTTATTTATTTTTTATTTTTTTTGCAATTGACTATTAATGTGTCAACTTTTATTCATTTTTGTAATTTTTTAATTTTATTTATTTTAAAATTTTATGTGATTATTTTTTGGTTAGTTTAAGAAGGTTCCGATTGTTCTGTCTACAATTATTTACGATTATCATTGTTTTGCTTTAAATATAAGTGTTTAGAAGTATTTGTTAACTTTATTCAAACACTTAAAAATTGTTTCAAAGTCATTGTGACTAAAAAAAACACCTAAAATAATCCAATCCGATGGGGAACCTAAATTAGTAAAATAGGTTAAGAATCAACTTATTTTTCTTAGAAAAATATTATTTACAAATATTTGTGTGCTTTTATTTATTTTTTATTTTTTTTGCAATTGACTATTAATGTGTCAACTTTTATTCATTTTTGTAATTTTTTAATTTTATTTATTTTAAAATTTTATGTGATTATTTTTTGGTTAGTTTAAGAAGGTTCCGATTGTTCTGTCTACAATTATTTACGATTATCATTGTTTTGCTTTAAATATAAGTGTTTAGAAGTATTTGTTAACTTTATTCAAACACTTAAAAATTGTTTCAAAGTCATTGTGACTAAAAAAAACACCTAAAATAATCCAATCCGATGGGGAACCTAAATTAGTAAAATAGGTTAAGAATCAACTTATTTTTCTTAGAAAAATATTTCCCATCCTATCAAAAACTACCTAGGAAAAAAAGAAGAAGTACTAAAAACACTCTCAAACTTGACACGAATTATTAGTTTTGTCTTTAGACTATTGATAAACTTAAAAACACCCCTCAATTTAGCGAACTAAGCGTAAACACACCCTCAGACTTGCCACAAATTATTAGTTTCGTCCCTAAACTATTGATAGGCTTAAAATCACTCCTCAACTCGATGAGCTAAGCTTAAATACACTCTCGAGCTTGCCACGAATAATTAGTTCTGTACCTAAACTATTGATAAGTTTAAAAACACCCCTCAACTTCACGTTTCTCTAACTTATTAAGTTTGATTTGAATATTTTGTAGAGCTTCATTTGATGCCATATTTTTACAATCCCAAAATCTTCTTACGATACTGCCATCTGACTATGAACTTTTTAA
Source organism: Solanum ossicruentum (assembly GCA_025774065.1). Classification (NCBI taxonomy): domain Eukaryota; kingdom Viridiplantae; phylum Streptophyta; class Magnoliopsida; order Solanales; family Solanaceae; genus Solanum; species Solanum ossicruentum. The sequence continues at coordinate 7,758 of JAOTQR010052498.1, forward strand.
CGTTGCCGGAAGTCCATATTGAGAAAAAATTATCATAAACAAAATAAGAAAAAAAGAGAAACAAATAATTAAAAATGAAAATGAACAAAAAAAGATTTTGCTTTGATGTCATCATTAACGAAGGAAAGGTTAAATAGAAAGAAAAAGGGTATTCTAGTAGTTGGTAATTAGAAATTGGACGAAATTTTTATTTATTATTTTTTGTAAAAAGAAGAAAAAATTAAGGCTGGTGTGTTTTTTTAACCTTTCATGCGTTTTAAATAAATTGTACTCATTATATCATATGATATGGGAGGGGTGTATCTAAGCTTAAGTTGATTTTTAAACTTATCAATAGTTTAGAATTAAAACTAATAATTCGTATCAAGTTCAAGGGTGTATTTAAGCTTAATTTGCCAAGTTAAAGGCTATTTTTAAGCTTATCAATAATTTAGGGATGAAACTAATAAATCGTGCCAACTTCAAAGGTCATTTTAGTTTTCTCTTACAAAAAAAAAAAGAAAAATTGCGTCCTTGCTTTATTTAAACAAAAAAAGAAAGAGAGATATTAAAAACATCCTTGAACTTATCACGAATTACTAGTTTCGTCCGTGAACTAATGATGAACTTAAAAACACCCCCAAACTTCACGAACTAAGTTTAAATACACCCTCGAACTTGACATAAATTATTAGTTTCGTTCCTAAACTATTGATAGCTTAAAACCACCTTTCAACTTGGTGAATTGGGCTTAAATACACCTCTCCCATGCTACGCGATATAACAAGTGAGTACCATTTATTTAAAATGCGTGAAAGATTAAAAAAAAACCACATCAACCTTAATTACTATACTACTAGAGCACCCTTCTTTTTCTTATTTAACATTTCCTTTATAATGATGACCTCAAAGCAAGATTTGCTTATTTTTTTTATTCTCAATTTTAATTATTTGATTCTTTTTTTTTCTATTTTGTTTATGATTTTTATGTCAATGTGGACTTCTGGCAGTGTTAAAATTTCATGGTCGGATGATAATCCCGTAAGAATATTTTGGGATTGTAAATGTGACAACAAATGAAGTTCTATAAAAAAATAAATATGTTACAGAAATATAAAGCTGAATTATTTTTAATTCTATCAATAGTTTAAAAATGAATTAATAATTTATATTAAATTTGAGAATGTATTTAAACTTATTTTGCCAAGTTGAGATTTTTCAATAGGTTAGGACAAAGCTAATAATTGATATCAAATTTGATATATTCAACTAAGTTGAGAATTCTTTTGAAACTAATAATTCACTGTTCTCTCGAAAAAAAAGTTAATTGATAATGGTGTGAGAGATAACATACTAGTGTAGTCGCCGGGGAGTTGCCGGAATGGAGCGAGCTGGGTTGAAAACGTTTACCAACGTAGCTTTACCTCTTCGTTTCCGGGCAAAAACTTCAATTTTCCGTCCATTTTTCTTACCCAAAGTGGTGCACAATCTCCATTTGCCTCTCTTATCTTCCTCTTCACGTTTATCTCCACTCCATTCCCTATGTATGTTTATTGCTAGAGTTTTCTCTTTTTATTTTATTTGGCTTGGTCTTAAATGATATTTTGAGCTCAATTTGTGTTCTTGAAGATTGAATTTCATTTGCAGGCATAAGAAGTGATGCTTACGCTTTGTCTAATGGAGCTGAGGGTCCAACAGCTCAAAATAAACTCCTTCAAGTGGTGTTAGTCTCTCCTCAGGTAGTGAATAAATATAAATCTTTTTTTTTTGTTTTTTGTCTTTCTCCTTTTAGCTTTGGTATGGGAGGGGTAGAGCTAGACCGAAGAAGTATTGAGTGAGGTGATCAGATAAGGTATAATAAAATTTTACTTCATCGAGTATATGACCTTAGAAAAAAAGTAGTGGATGTCGCGTATTCTACCGGGTAGAAGACTAATAGGCTGACAGGTTGATGTATAGGTTAGCAGGAGTAGTCTTTATATTTTGTGTTGCTTTTCATTATTAGCCATTTTCCTTTTTTTTCCTTTTCTTTTTCTTTTTTTTTCCATATCTAGTTTCTTTTGCTTATGGGGCTTAATTTTTGAGACAAGCTTTTCCAAAAATATCTCTCTTAGTGATAAGGTCTATGTATATTCTACGCTTCTCAGGCCCCACTTGTGCGACTTCCACTGTATATGTTGTTGTTGTTGATCCTTTTAGCTTAGGACGTACATGAGATAGTTTTAGGATTGCATTGTGAAGAATAACTAGAAAAAGAACAGGAATGCCTTATACACAAAGGTAATAAACTATTTGTAGCAGGTATAAGTGGAATTAGGATCTTACACTCTCTTTTCGTAACCTGTAGAACTATTAAGGTTTTTGACAAGCAAGTCTGAACTAGTTGGATATACCTCTCATAGTGACATCTGAACTTAAATGAATTGGAATTCACAATGTGGTATTTTCATGTCTATAAGGGAAGTTCAATATAATTTTGCCTATCAAATTACTCACTTTCGCAATGTGGATTTTTGACTTTTTTTTAATTTCTGGGTGGGGTTGGAATTATGCAATGTTCAATCAATTATTAGTGTCTTCTTCGTACTAGAAGTAATGATAGTATTATCACAAACTAAAGCACATAGTCTTAGGGAGTGTCTCGTTCTGATTTAGTGTCTCAGTTCTAATAGATATGGTACCTGAGCCTAACTCAACATCAAAAGCTAACCTGTAAGGGGAAATTTGCCCAAATCTATATAAGGAGACCAAAGGACCAACAACTTCAAATACGGACACGCACACAAACTGATGCCAATATTCTTTTTTGTGTAAACCAGAGGCTAAAATACTCAGATGCTGCAACTTTAGTATCCTAGTTTTCTTGAACTGCTTAGTTGGTTAGATAGTTTTGCATCTATTAACACTTTATTGATGTAAGGGATTGTAACAGGTTATAGATTATTTATATCATATAATTATGGGTTGATGCCAATCTAGTGGCTTGCCTTTTGGATTTAATCGCACTAAAAGATTATCACTTGTACATATATTAGGATGTTTGCTTAACTCTACAGGGCTTCGGGAATGCAGTACGCCGTCACAATAGTTTGCTTTAAAGCTACCACATATCTATTTTATTTCCTCCCTTTTGTTTAGGTTTGGGCTCTTATTCAATCCGTCAGATTCCTTTGCTTTTGTTTTTACCCGAGGTGAAATATGCTGCTACCTTTAGCCTTAAAATTGAAAAAAATGTGTGGTAAGAAGAAGAACTTTAGAAGCATCCTAGAGCCTAGTTCTCCTGGAACTGTAAAGTGTGCCTCATAGAAAGAACTATGATAGTGGTTCCATTTAGTTTTTTTTTCTTTTGCAAAATCAATCCTTGTACTTTAGGAAAGTAACATTATTTTCTATAATATAATGTTCAACAAGGATGGTATGCTAGCTAGTTTGATTTGAGGCTGCCTGCCACTTCTTTGGTGCAGTCTTGGGCTGGGTGGGTTTTGGTTCATCCTTGCAAGTGTTCTGTGTCTAAACTGGGTAGAAATGACTCTGTGAGATCACTACTTTTAATCATGTTGCAGGGTTCGTGCTTCCAATACAATATTTTGCAATCTTACCAATCAAAGAGGAAGTTCTAAACATGATTCCAAAAATGAGATAGTGAAGATTAAATTTAGATTGTCCATTTCCTTTTTTCTGTTCTTCTTGTATCAGCCTAATAATAATTTATAACTATTGACTAGTTCTGGTGTCTTGGCCTATTGACAACACAAACATCATTAACTATAAACACTAGCTTTGTTATGAGTTGTAATGCATAGGCAGGGTTGGAAGTTGACTTAAACTTCTCAATATTCAACCTTCAATCATTTGAATGAAAAGCTCATTGCCAATTCATGGAGCAATGGTTTCAAAGGCGACAATAATGTCTATCAATATTTCACTTTTAAGGGGCGTTTGCTAGGGTGTGTAAGAATAATAGTAAATAAAGTATATTAGTAACGTTTGCATTAGTAATACTCATATTAGATATGCTTGCATTAATTATGCACAGTGTTATAATAAGAATAAGAATAATATCTACAATCCTACTTAGAATAGGAATAGGAATAAGAATAGGAATAGTATAGAGAATCTTACTTGGAAAAAGATTGTATTATTGTATCCCAGTCGTAAAAGAAGTCTAATATAGTATCTATAAATAGGATCTCAATGTAATATTATAGAGACAGCAACTCAATAATATTTTTTCTATATTTCTTTTGATGAAAGTTTTTCCTATATTTCTCACATGGTATTACAGCTTTTATAGTGCTGGTAGAAAATCAAAGAGCTTCCATTGCCGGCAGGCAGCTATGACCCATATATGCCGCTCGTCTGACCAATGATTATGTCAGCAAAAAATTGGGTCACCATGTATCTTTCTGGTGATTATTTTCTCATATCTTGTATGCATAGCGCCGTGTATTTTTCTGGTGAATACTTTCCCATATTCAAGCTGTGTAGCACCATCCCATCTTTTTGGTGGCTACTTTTTCATATTCAACTTGCGCAGTACCGTGCGTCTTTCTAGTGACTACTTTCTTATATGTGTTGTCATGCCATCATTCTGACCCTATCCATACAACATCTCTTTTTTCAGTGGGGTCGTGTCGTTAATATGATCCTACATATATAGTTTCTATTCTCTATTAGGGTTGTGCCATCATTCCAACCCTACCCATATAATTATCTTTCTCAGTAATGTCATGTCATCATTTCGATCCTACCCATAATTTTATTTCTCAATTTGTGAGCACTTTCAACCATCAAATCTAATAATACAACAAATGAGCAAGTTGCAACTAGTTTTAAAATGACCTTTTTGGAGCAATTTTGAGATAATCCATATTGTCATTATCCATTGATCTTTTAATCAATTGAACAATAAGAATTATTTTCTTCGTGATGATCTCGAAGAAGAAATCTATGTAGAGCAACCTCCAGATTTTGCTGCTCAGGGGGAGTTTGGTAGCCTTGTATAACGATTGTGTAAATCACTCTACGGTATGAAATAATCTTATGAGCTTGTTTGGGAAGTTAACGCTGCAATTCAGGAATTTATTACTCTCTATTTTATCGATATTATGTATCAAATTTAGTATTTCATGAAAAGACTAAACACATTGAGATTGATTGTCAATTTTGTGAAGTCGAGTGATCAACTTGCATACCAAGCTCCTCATTGGTTGTCGTATTAATTAAATTTGTAACAAGCTAGGTACATATGACTTATATGCACGAGCTTGAGTGTACAATCTTACCTAGAATAGGAACAGGAATAGGAATAATATATAGAAACTTGGAAAAGGATTGTATTTTAGTATCCTAGTTGTAAAAGAAGTCTAATATAGTATCTAAAAATAGGGTCTCAATGTAATAATGTAGAGACAACAATTTAATAATATTTTTTCCTATATTTCTCACACAAAGCTTATTTCTTATGCATTATTGGTGTATTAAAAATAGCATGCATTTCGTAATTTATTTAAAAAGTATTTTTTTTGCAAAGATACCCTCTGAAAATATGGTGGAAAAGATGTAAAAAAAGGTTTTGAGAGGAAATTGGGTCTTTACTCATGCTAAAGCATGCATTAAATTCCCTTGCATTACTAATATCTAGAAATTCATGGTATTAGTAATATGCACTTTAATACGCAATAGAGTATATAACTAATGCAAACATTAGTTATGTATAATATGAAAAAGTGCATCTAACACGGTACTACTAATACAGAGAGTTAAACACTCTACCAAACGACCCCTTTAACTCTGTGCTTTGATAATACTGTTTTTCGGGTTCATTTTTTAATTCTAATCTTCCAATTTGATCATTGTCGGACAACTATAAATCCGGGTAAAGATGGTTAATATTTCTAACATACTCTGCTAAAATCATTGTGGTCCAAACTCTAAAATGCTGTTAATTTCGTCTTCTCATTGAGACAGGAGATATCCCATGTTTCCTTCCGGAATTTGAACATGTGATATCCGATTCACATTCAGGGAAAAAAGTCATAGCAGAAAGTTTGATGTAAATCAATACGTTGTGTGCAAAATGATGATTTCTCTCCCCATATCTTTTGCCATCATATATTGTTAGTTCATCTGGTGCTTCTCTTGCAGAACAATTAGTCAGCTTTAGCTGTAAGCTGTAACTCATAAAATGAGAATTGGAGGCTTAGACAGGCCTGATATCTTTATTTAATTTCACAAAATGACTTCTCTAAAATGATTCCTTTTTCCCTGAAGGGAGGCTCTATCGCATACAACCTCTCTGCCCCAACAAAAGGTAGGGTAAGGTCTGCTTACACTCACCCACTTTTGGGATCTCACTGGGTATGCTGTTGTAATGTTGTTGTTGACTTTTCTAACGACATTCTGAATCGAACTTGGGAATTTTCTTCTGCTGGAAAACCTCAATATTAATTAGGGGAACAATTTCTTATTTATATAGATGACAAGAGACAAATGGGTTTCACAAGTTCTACTTTTTGTAGTTGATGCATTCATGGGTTTCACAAGTTCTACTTTTTGTATTTGATGCTTGAATGCATAATATAGATGTTATTACCATGCTTAGTTTCAATTGGCATTACTTCATATTGAAATGTCACCCGCAGGATGTTTATATGATTTTCTTACATGCAGTATGTGGGATACGACTGCTGGTTACATAAGAAAGGTAGCTACCGAGGTACTAGGGGTTTCGAGAGGGACCTTCGGTGGACGTCAA
>JAOTQR010052509.1:0-14493 GCA_025774065.1 Solanum ossicruentum
ACATTTTTACTAAGGGCCTTCCAGGAGTTTTATTTGACGATTTTAGGGACAGTCTCAGTGTCTGTAACCCTCCCGCTTCAACTGTGGGGGTGTGTTAAATATATCTTGTAGATATTTTATAATGTATATTTGGAAGGTAGATATCTTGTAGATAATTAGTTCCTTAAAATTAGGCTAGTCTCACGCCTAATTGAAGGCTTAGCTTTGTATATATTTTGACTTTGCATATTGTTAATGATCAAAGAAAATATTCCCCTTCTATCAAATCTTTTCAGGACAGTTGTGTATTGATATGTTTGCTTCAACAATTTTATAATATTTTATTAGTTGTTTTAGTTATAATTTTACGATATCTTCTAAAATACATATAAAAAAATCTATTAAGGTTACATAAATCGAGACTAAAAAATAATTATATTGCGACTTTTGGTGAACTAGAAAAATAATTTGTAAACTTTTTAATTTAATCTTTCAAAGCAGTTGTGTATTGATGTGTCTGCTTCAACGACTTCATAATAATTTTTTAACTATTTCAATTATAATTTTACAATATCTTTAAAAATATATAATAAAAATTTATCAATATTCTATAAATTAAGACTAAAAAATAATCTATATGTGACATTCACCACGAGTCTCTAGATAAAGAGGAAGGACGAGAATATTCGAAGGGGTGAAAGAAAAGTCCAAGAAGAGAAAAGAGAAATGGGAAATGCGTTGAAGCTCTGCACAAGTTGAATAAGCTTAATTGCTTATTATTTCCGCTATCTTTGTGTACTTTCTCCATTCAATTTTACTTAATTCCTATATTATTTTGAAATGTCCAACAATACTTATTCACTTTATAAAATCAAGAAATAATTTTACACTTAGTTTCAATTTATCCTTATCATTAATTATAATCATTTCTCTATTACATTTTTTAAGACATCATATTTATTATATTCAAAGGATAATTTGATAAAATTATTCCATCATTTATTACTTCTTAATTCATATGTCAAGTCAAGAAGACCAACTCCATGTGCCAAGTCAATAAGAACCAACTAAAGTTGAACAGAGGGAGTATTAGTTAATTTTAAAATTACTCTTTTACCCTTAATGAAATAATTTTCAACCATACAAGTATTTAAAAGTAATTTTAGACCATTGTTAATTGGAAAAAAATGACTTTGACTTTTCAAAAATATGATTTAATAATCAATTAATCTAAATACAAAAAAAAAAAGTCACCACTTAATTTTAAGAAAAATTTTGAAATATAAATTCAATTTAAAAAACCCAACAGAAAAGTTTTAGAAATTTTCAAAAGATGAATAAGGGTTCAATTTTCATCTTGAGAAGAAATCAATCACTCAAAATAACCACTAACTTGCGATTGGCTAACAATTAAAAAGTTGACTAACTTTAAAAATTTAAACTAAATTTGATAAATTGTCTAACTTTGAAAAAGTTAACTAAATTTAAAATTTTGACTAAATTTACAAAATATTAACTAAATTTGAAAGAATTAACTAAATTTACAAAACATTGACTATATTTGAAAAATTGACTAAGTTCACAAAATATTGATTAAATTTGAAAAAATTGATTAAATTTGAAAAAACTGATTAAATTTGAAAAAATTGACCAAGTTCGAAAATTGACTAACACTTTGGACCAAAGTTTTACCAAAATAAATAGTATAAATATTTTAACACTAAGAAAATCACTAAAATGTAAATCAACATAATGAAGACATGTTGGGAAAATAATTAGATTAAAAACAAAAATTTATAATAAACAATGAATTAATGTTAATGTTAAAACAAAATATCAAATATCACAACAAATCATAGATAATAGACAAGAATAAAACAAAATTAGGCTTTGACAGCCCCAATTCTTCTTCAACCTATCTTTAATTTTAACACCACAAAGACATTGGGCCTGACTGGCCCCCTTAAAGGAATTCTGCTGGCGGCTGCTAACTTTGGGTTTTTGGCCCATATCCCTGTTATAACTTTGCTGTATACACTGGTTTTCAGTGTACACCGCCTTTGTATACAACCCCAGATCCCACTTGTGGAATTTTATTGAGTATGTTGTTGTTGTACAGCCCTTGTATACAGCCCTTTCTGGTCTTCGAAAACCTGTAAATCAGCTTCCTAGACCTGTGACCAGCTCCCCCTTCTAAAAATAACTCTGAACTGATCCGAAATGCATGGATAAAGTTTAAAAAGGACTCGAACAACGTCACGTGCAATAGAAGAGAAAAAGGATTAAAACCTATAACAGTATACTCAAATAAGCAAAATGTCACATTTTTCTAAGCTGCAGCAACAATCATGAATCTAAACATAAATTAAAACAAGCTAGCAATAAGCATAAAGTAACAACTAGTAGGCTGATTTAGTCACCTTTCATTCAGACAAATAGAAGTAAAATACAAACTAAAGCAAATCAAGGGGTCTCACTCATAGTAAACTCGTAATAAAAACTACAATCTCGATGCTTTAATGAAGAAGCAGAATCAAGAAACATGAAGACATATAGCCATGAACCTTTAAACTTTGAAAATAAAAGGACTTGCGGAGACGAAGTAGGATTATTGAAGCTAAAAGGTTTCCAATGATCTAAACCTTAACACCAAGCGCCTAAGAAAACGGATGAGCATACAACTCGACCACAAACTTGAAAATGGAACTTAATACATGAAAATCAAAGCTTATGGAGACAAAACAACTCGCGAAAATTCAAACGACCATTAAACCATGATTCCCTTAAACTGCCAGATTCAAACTTAATACACCATTGTGAAAGGGAAGGTTGAAGTAGAGTCATATGCAATAAAGTGGACAGAAATATGATCATTATGGTTGAAAACAAGAGGGCACTCGAACAGATAAAAGAGAGTAATACTTGACCATCACGTGCTTTATGACTATTACAGAGATGAATTAAAGAGTAGTTTCTTGGTTACAGCGAACCAGAGGGTTAAAGAGACACAAAACTTGAGCAAAAGCTCAAGTTGAATCGCTACACCAAGACATACAAATAAAAGAAAGAGTAAAATGTGTGAGTGACATGTCCAATTTGATTACTGTTTACTGCAATGAACATCAAATTTGCATCAAGTAATTTTTTACACGCTAGATGACCCACAAGTACATGAACGGAAGGGACTAATACAGATTGTTACTAAACTCAACGTTAGACAGAAGACACAGGAAACCCAACTCAAACTTCAGGCACACGACAAAACAGACCTGGACAGATACACATAAATGCAAGAAATGGCAAATTTAAAGTCGAAAAGATTATAATTTGAAACATATATGTAAACAATCAGTCTATGAAGAAGTTTCGTAAAAAAGGACTTTTAAAGCTTCTAAAACAGATACTCAATGGCACGCAAGGCTGCTGTGATCAGCCATCAGCTAAAGGAAAACTTGACGCCTTAATTTTATCCAGTGAAACAAAATCTAGAAAGAGAAATACATAGACGAGCTCAAATAATAAAAAAGTTGACCAGGTAACATCAGTTGAGCTCAAAACAGTGTGATATTCGTCGAGACCAGTGAAGAATAGGTGCATCAAAATCAAGCGGACAACAAAATCTAGAATAGCCGAAGTTTAAACGATATTACGAATCTGGACTATTCCAGCTGAAATTCGAACTAGAATGTCAAATAATAGCACTTTTAAATCAGCAAACCAAGAAACCAGTGACTAATCCTTACATTGAAATCAATGTAATATTCATTAAGAGATATTTGAGGCTAAACAAAGCAACAAACAATATACCAAGATGCTAACAAAATTGAAAATAACACAATGAAGCAGGGGTGTGGGTACGGGGATCAAACAGGGGAACAACTACTTCAAAGGTCAAGAGGAGCTAAGATAGCACAGTTAAAACCCAATGAGTATGAGACTATAGCTCTCCTCATATCATATTACTGAAGGCTGAAACACGGAAACAAGAGAAAACAAAACGAGACGACACAGCCAATGCATTTACCCATGACTCTAGTAAACCTTTTAGACTATTAAAACCAACTGGAAAATCATATAAAAATATTTATGACCATGTAAAGAAGCAACCAGCAACTACATTGCTGGAAAATCATATAAAAATATTTATGACCATGTAAAATCTACTTTTAAACTCCATTTCTAGAAATCCTAGTCAATAAGTACTAGTCATCAAATGTGTCTGCCATTAAAAGGGTTCTCACAATTCAATTCAATTATTTTTCTGTTTGTTTTTCCAAGAGTCAAATCAATTCAATTATGCATGGGTTTGAAAATTCTTATGCGTAAAACATACATTTGGACCGTTGAATCTGCAATAGAAAATCAAGTTTGATATGAAATTAATGTACGTAATCTGTACACATGGTATTTAAAAATTTTATTGTGTCAATAAAAGAATACGCAAATTGAACTCAAATTAAAATGAAATGCAAAGAGTTGAGTTAGAAAAATACCTACTGTATAAGGAAACTTAACTTTTATCACATTATCTTGTAAAAAAATGATGATGGGATGATTTTATTTTATTTTCATCTGTAATGATCGAAATTACGAGGAAGTAAACTTTTCTCACTGGTTTATCCAAGGTTTACGGATATTCTCCCATGCTAGAACGAGTTTGAAAAGGGCTTAAGCGATCGAAGTGGGGGGAATGATCGGTCTCACCTCAGGAGGAAGATTCTCCTCGGGGCCTCAAGCGGGGATGATCCACCGAATTCACATCAGAAATCGCCAACATGAACACAAACGAAATCTTGAATTGCGTATAGAAAGAAAACGAATTTGAATTTGAAAACAAAAATATCTGTGAACCCCCGGATGAAGACAAAATCTCCCCTCCCTTTTACTAAACCATGGGGAGCCTCGCTTCAAATTCTACTAATTCACCCGCCATTATTTTGAGACTTTTTTTTATCGAATTTTCTATTTCATATATTTTATTTTACTTTTCTTAGTCAAGCTTCCTTGTTCCTTAGTGTACCCACCACCCTGGTAGGAATTGCCAGATTTACGATTAATGAATCCTTGTAATACAAGTTTTTTCTATTATGTAAAATCAGTACTCTTCAATTTACAAAACTTCAATGAACTCAAATAACATATCAAATCATACACTGCATACTTACGCTTTTACTTTAAAAACGACGTAGAATGCAATGAATAGGGGATATTTTTTGAGTAATTATAGTATAGTAAAAAAAAATTGAGGCGAAGCCTCAAAATTTATAGGTAGAGATTTGAGTTTCAACAAGTGTAGTAAAATTGATCAGATGAAGCCTTGAAAAACGGTAAATACAGTTTAGTATAGAAACAAAGTCTACAAATTTTAAGTTATAAAATAAATTTGCTCCAAAATTAATAATATCAATCAATCATATTATCTAACCAAATTTAAAATTTATATTCAAATCTAAACTCAAAGTCGAGCGGCGATGTGAGCAAAGACTACTCTCAACTTTTTATGAGTTAGTAGTAGATGATATGCTTTTATGTATAATTATAAATTATACTATTAAAGGGGTCGTTTGATTTGAATTAAAATTATGATGAGATAAATTATATTGGATTAGTAATGATGGGATAAATTATATTAAGATTATTTTTATTGGGTGTTTGGTTTGTTGCATAAATTTTAAGAATATATTTTTTGTTTACAAAAATACCATTCAGTTTATGAGTTTTTTACGCATTTTCTTTATTAGCTTTATTTATTCAATATTCATTTTTAAGACAAACATTTCATCTTATATAACTTGAATATTTTTATGTGTGCGTGTTATACATTTAAAATAAAATTTTCTTTTTATTTAATTTAAAAATATAACTTTTAATTTTTAAGTTTGTTAAAGTAAAAAAGATTTATGAAAAATCAAATATAAAAAAAAAGAATTAGTCAATAAAAATTATATTATATAGTGTAATTTTTAATAGAAAAATATGAAGAAATATTATAAACATAAGGAGCTAAGGTTGTGAATGTAATTATATTGAAAAAAAATATAAATATACATAAATATTCAAAATGAGTTATAGAAATTTAAAAGGATAATATGTCATTTATCCTTGTTAACCCGGGATAAATTATCCCCGAATTAGTATACTTTCCAAGAAAAGGAATAACTATCCCAATAATATTTTCTAATCCGAGATAAATTATTTCGAATTTATCAACCAAATATCAATTTAAGATTCACTATATTTTTATTCTAAGATTAAATATTTTTATCCTTATCCTTCACACCAAACGATGCCCAAGTATTCTGCTTGTAATAAATGCAAGATAATAAAGAAGGCTTTAAAGATAGTTAAAGGTTATCCACATTTTTGAAAATCATTTCACATTGATACTTGTGAGATTGAATTATTTGTCAAGTTATGAAAAGAGATATTTTGTCATTTTCATTGACAATTATTCAATATATACATATGTATTTCATTTAAAAAGTTAAGATATCTGAGATTTTCCAAACATATAAAGCAAAAGTTGAAAATAAATTGAGTTTGAAAACTTACGGACAGTACTTAAAAATTAATTTTTTTATTTTTATGACAAAAAAATATATTGATAAATAATCGACTATATTTTATACACCATAATGGACTGATATAGCAAAAGAAAGGGAAAAACTAAGCTTATATTCCTTTAAATCAAACTGTTTACATTCATATACCATTTACATTTTATACCCATACTATTAAAATTTTGCTCCTTAAAAATTAAAACTCGCTCACTGACGAAATGTTGACGTCAGCACATGCTTGTATGATATACTAATAGGATATACATATACCAACAGTGTATCATAAATGATTAAGGTCAACACCATATGATACTGATATGGTATAAATATACTGACGGGGTATTTAATGAATATATTTTCTACCAATTTAGAGTTTAATAATTTTTTTGGGGAAAAGGGTCAAAAATACCCCCCAAGTTTGGATTACTATTTTTACTTAATCATCACCGTTAAAGTAAATTTCTTTATACCCCGGTTGTTAACAAACTCACCAAATTTACCCCTAATTTGAACGTATTGCCCCAAATTATATTGATTTAACCCATTTTTTTAAAATACTCAATCCCAACCCAAGCCAAACTCGACCTGTCCTAAAATAATACCCAATTTAACCTAAACCCAATTTTTTTTATTTTCAAATTAAATCTCCATTTTATTTCCTAATTATTTTACACCAAAATATCCAAACCCATGTTATTCTCATCTTTCTCCTTTCTTCAACCATCAGCCTCCTTCGTTATCACTGCCAGCGAAATCTCGTCGGAAATGCAACAACAAACCGACGAAGACGAAGAAGAGGAAGAGGAGGAAGAAGAAGATGATGGTTTTCTTGATTTTCTTAGATTTCGACTCCACAAATAAAATGAATTCTTGTAAACTTGATTCATATGATTGTTTTCATATCTTAGTAGTTTACAATGATAAATATATGGTTAATTATGTTTTTTAAAAAAAAAATGAAAAATTGAAGATCAGTTGTTTGAATTTCTTCTCTCAAGTCTTGTGTTAATGTTAGTGTAATTCTCCGCTCGGTACATTCTCGAATGATTGTGAATATTGTTGGATTGGAAAAAAAATGATTGTAATGTAGGATTTTGAGAAATGGGTAGTTTTAGAAATTGGGTTGGTTAAATTTGGTATTATTTTAGGACGGATTGAGTTTGGGTTGGGTTGGGATTGAGTATTTAAAAAATGGGTTAAATGAATATAATTTGGGGCAATCCGTCCAAATTAGGGGTTAATCTGGTGAGTTTGTTAATGTTGGGGTATAAATAAACTTATTTTAGCGGCAGGGATTAAGTAAAATAATAACTCAAACTTGAGGGGTATTTTTGACCTTTTCCTTTTTTTTCTTAAAAAAATAATCTTATATACCAATTGCGTATCAATATAGCAACAGAGTATCACAAAGGACTAAACTAATTCTATATGATACTGCTATGATTATATATATATATATATATACTGTTAGAATATATTTTATAGTATTTATGCTGATATCAGCATGCGAAATAAAAAGAGATAAGTGGGTAGAAATGTAAATAGTTTAAGTAATTGGTCCATTAAGAGTAAATAGTTTAAATTGAGTGTATGAAGAATAAATAATTTCAAATTAGATGCATTTTATATATTTTTTTCCAAAAAAAATTTTATGAAACTCTCATAAAAATGGTTAATTCTTGCCAAGTCATTGAATCACAAATCCGCCCCCTTTGTATCTCTGGGACACACATTCTTGTCTTTTTCTTGATGAAAATCTAACATAATCAACTTCAAAATCTTATTGAAATTGGTTCATCGAATATATCTTCGAAATCGATACTCCTTCTGTTTCATATTAATTGAATTTGTGAGATAATATTACATATCAAAAAAAACATTAAAAATAAATTTACACCATATTTTTTATTATTATCCTTTGTAAAATTATAAATATATAGTATAATTTATTTTTAGAAAATATAAAAGTTCAATAAATGAGGGGATAAATATGAATTTTTTTTAAAATATTCATCTTGAACTTTGAAAAATTTAACTATTTCGAACGTTAAATTTTTTTTTAAAATTTAATTAATTTGAGACGGAGAGAATATATTTCTCACGAACATTTTGTTATTGATACCACGTATCCATCTTTTATCTTGTCACGTGCCCAAATTGGTTTTCATTCAATACAATTAGATATTTGCTTGTTTCTGACTCAAACATTTTATGTACGTTATTTTAATTTGTCTTCAATTTGGTCATTCTTTATTAATATAATCGGATTTTCTAAAATACCACATTATAAACTAGTCTCATTAATAGAATTACAAACTTTTTTTAAAATGTGAATCCATTAAAATTTATATTATAAAATATAGTTTTTTCCATTCTATTTTCATCAAATCAGTTCGAAGAAATGTGTAAAATGATAGAAATAAATTTTTAGTGAAATACTGAGAATAGATATTGAATATTTTTATTATTCTCACAAGTCTAACTAAATATATGCTTAAAAAAAATCTATAATATCTATAAAAATAAGCATTAAATATTTTTTATGAACAATTTCAATGAAAAGATAACGAATTTTTAGTAATAAACGTTCATTAATTAACTAGTAAAAAAAGAGAAATCGATAGTGCCAGCACGGTCATATATTTTAGACATTTACCAAAGATTGTTGGACACGATCATATATATCTTAAACACTTACCACAGATTGTTTCATAATTTCTACACATGCATATTCCGAATTCTGTTTTTGGACTAAATTAAATATTCAGAAAATAGTTATATTCATATAGTAATTGTTAATATTAATACAGTACTCTTACTTCTTTTGTCCTACTTTAATTGAATTTATGAGATAATACACAAAAATATTTAAAGATAAAATTTAAATCATACTTTTCACTATTGCTCTTTGTAAAATCATAAATATGTAGTATAATTTATCTTTTAAAAAATATAAAACTTCAATAAGTGAAAGGACAAATTTTTTAAAAAAAATTCAATATTTACCTTAAACTTTAAACAATTTAAATATTTTAAGTATAATTTTTTTTTAATAATTTAATTAATTTAGAACGAAGAAAGTACTACGTTTAAAGCTTTCGGGGGAAGCTAAACGGAAATGAAACAAGGATAGACATGACAAAAAAAGTTAAGAAATTGGTGTGTGACAATAAGGACAAATATAACTTCTTAATTGCAAATTGAATATCAACCTTTACTTTTAGGTACATGCCAAATAGTGTCAATTGTTTTTTAATGTTCTATGCGTAGGAATTTTCAAACGTATACAACATTAAGAAAAGCTTAAATCGATTTGCATATTAGAAAAATCAACTGAATAAATGTGAACTTCTGCTTTCTGAACAAATTTGCCTCTATGTTA
The DNA here is from genome assembly GCA_025774065.1 of Solanum ossicruentum. Classification (NCBI taxonomy): domain Eukaryota; kingdom Viridiplantae; phylum Streptophyta; class Magnoliopsida; order Solanales; family Solanaceae; genus Solanum; species Solanum ossicruentum. Next base: position 9,922 of record JAOTQR010052509.1, read on the forward strand.
ATGTCAAAAATAAAAAGTTACATCCACTCATGGTATAGGTGTTTAAATATGGCTTATACTATGTGTCAAAAGATTTTTAATCTTTTTAAAAATATTATATAATTAAAGCACATCATATAAATTAAAAAAAAGAATATTAAAAAAAATGGATATCCTTTTGGCCCATGAAATAAAGAAGTGTGGGATTGCCTCATAGCCAGTAAAGAGATAATTTATTCATGTAGCTAGTTAGGAAGTAATTTATTTATGTTTAAAATCAATATAACATTTAGTTTGCAATTTAAAATGTCAATGGCAGATCTAAAATAAAGTTGTGGGTGTCCTCTTAGTTTAAGAGCGGCAAAATCAAAATTTTTAATTTTACTAAGGCGTTCAAAACATAAAAAATAAATACAAAAAAGGTAAAAGGATATTCAACATTTAATATATATAGACAAAATAGATTATTAAGAATACACAAGTAGTAGAGTATATTTTTTGCTAAAGAGAGTTCAAATGAATTCCTTGTGCTTATGCAGCTCCGCTCTTTCTGAGCTATCAATTATAAAACATAAGTGCACAAGTTTTACAATTGTTATGAAAGAACGATCATATTTAAAATCAATAGTAAAAACAATCCATATAAACAATTGCTCACTATGTTTCTTTTCACTTGTCACTATTTTCCTTTTCTACGGTCAAATGATATCAATCTTGAGTGACATGTTAAGATGTAATTTTTTTTAATCATATTGATATAGCGGAAAAAATATAAATTATAGTACTTTTAGAGTTTTAAATATAGTTTTTTAATATCAAAGTTTTAATTTTAAAACATTGAATTATTTTAATCTATTTTATTTTTGAAAATTATAAATTATTTTTTGTAGAGAGAAACGTGATAATTATTAGGAATGAAGGGAATAGTATTTATTATCTTGAATAAAGAAAGGAAATGTATTTATTTGAGAGTGAGATTTGAACTCAGGCCTAACAATACTAAAAAAATTTCAAGAATCCACCTTGAATCATTGAACCAATCAAATGATTTAGTTAATGGGTACTTTATGTTAAAATTTATACCAATTTTTTCTTAATTTCTACGTCGATATATAATGTCTCGCACTAAATTAATGAGTGCTTGAGCACCCGACGAACTCCACGTGTGTCCGCCCCTATAAAATGCTTAGTATAGCTTTTGGTTTTGCAATTTAAAAAGCTAAGTACTAATACGTAAATAAATAAAATAAATTAAGAAAAATGAAATCTTGTGCACTAGAACTCTCGCTAAGCATAGAATCTGAAGAATGATCCAATCATAAAAGTCTATTCTATGCAATCTTACTTTGCATTCTTGTCATAAATTATTTTCAAAACTTGAACTCGAATTACTTTCTACAAGTTAGAAAATAAAATTTCTAACACTCATATAATTAATACCGATATAATTCTATTCAACTGTTAAATGATCTTGAAATGTTCTGAATCGAAATGCATAATGTATTCCGATGACAAAACATCAAGAAATCTTTTATTTCTAAAAAAAAAAACAGAAAAGAAAGTATACCTCTTTCATTAGGGGAAATAAAAGGAGAAAATGAACGGTGTGGGGAATCTGTTTATTCACGTCCCTGAACGGAGCCAATCTGCGCATGAGCTTGGTGGAAAGTCTGGACTCAATATCTTTAATTTACATTTTATGTTTATATTTAAAGTTTATTTAATATATTTAACTTATTAATTTATAGCATAATAATTTTAAATTCATAAATTTGTGCGTTTGTGCAACAGTACAATATGAAGAAAATTTTGTTACGTGAAATGGTAAAAGTAAAAAAAGCAGGCAGCCACATCTGATGACTAAAAACATATTGACCAGAAAGTGGACTTTTCTTCATTTCTTGAGTCACTTGACTTGGGCTACGTTGCTTCCTACTCACATCCCATTTTACCCTTACTGTGCTACTATAACTCGGTATCCAAAAAAAATCTTCACATAAATACAAGCACTTAAACCTCATTTGACACTTGTGCAGTTTCAACACGTTACTCATTTCTCTTTCCTCTTCTTCTTCTTTGAATATTCTCTTCGTCCGTCCACTCTTCTATTTATTTAGAGACACAATAATAATAATCTGATAGAAAACAGTTCTTCATCTCATACTTTCTCTTGGCACTAACAAAATCAGATCTCCAACTTCTCAGCATATAAAAAGATGAAGGTTAGCTTTTTTCTCTGTTTCCTTTTTTTTTTTTGACTCAATATTATCTTTTTGTGGATTCTGATTTCAATAAAAACTAAAATTTGGATTCGAATCTTTGATTCTTCTTTTTACAGAAAGTGATTCTGAAATTGGAGTATTTCGACGAGAAAATCAAGCAAAAGGCCATGAAGAAAGTGTCTGGGCTTGAAGGTATTGTAGAATTACGCTAGCTCTTCTTTTTACCTAAATTGCTCTACTCTCCAAAAATATTGTCGTACTCCTAGATCCTCCAGAAAATACACTATTTTTGAAGGATTCAACATGCACGATATTTTCTTTTAGCTCTGTATATTGATTTTATATTTTTGGGAACTATTGTAATTTTGGTTTTAGTCTTGAATTTTTAAAGTGATAACTATTTTCTGAATTATTTTTTTGAGTTAAATTGAAACGGAATGGAGTAATTTCGGTTTTGAATTTTAAGGGGTTTTTGGTTTGAATTTCTTGCAGGGGTGGAATCAATTTCAATAGACTCAAAAGATAAGAAACTAACAATAACAGGGAACATAGATCCAGTGTCTCTAGTTTCGAAATTGAGGAAGCTTTGTCACACAGAGATCCTCTCTGTTGGACCAGCAAAGGAGCCGGAGAAGAAGAAAGAGGAAGGGGGGAAAAAGGAAGAAGGTAAAAAGGGGGACGAGAAAAAGGGAGGAGATGAGAAGAAGAAAGATGGAAAAGATGAAACTCCTGCAGTAATGAAAGCTTTTCCAGCTCCAATGTTTTATCACTATCAGCAACCTTATCAACATTATCAACCCCCCGTTCCTGCTTATTATCACCATCGAAGCGTCGAAGAGGATCCAAATTCTTGTGTTATTTCCTAAATGGATTGAATTCACATATATATTTATATATATCTGTTAGTTTTGAGAGTAATTAAGAACGAAGAATATCTTGTACAAATTTTTGTTTTCTTTTTACCCCCTACATTTTTGTTCTAGTTCAATATTTTGTTTAATTAAAGGGTTCATTCGAACACCTCTTTAATGATGCATATATTGGAATATTGGTTTGATATATGTGTAATTCTCAGCATAAAGGTTGTTAGTTTCTTTTTTGACCGTTTGTTGATCAATATTGCTATATGTTTTTGCGCCTCATACGAAGCCACACCAAATATTCAAGGTTTGAAGATAGCAGGTGTTGTGAACCAAGTTCAGTTTTACGTAGGTATCAAAGTAATACAAATCGCAATTGGGCTAAAAATAAGCAAAAGTGGTACGTGCTCTACAGATTATGCGTTTTTCTTGAGTTTAAGCTTCTCTATCTCTTTTCTAGTTATTTTTTTAAGTAGTTTCTTTGTTTTACTAGTTCATTGTTGTACTATGAATTCTTCGTCAGTTCCATTTTTGACTATAACTTCAAATTCAATAATTATAATACTTGAATATTTCTATTGTAAAATTGAAATTGTTACAGCAGGGTACCATGAATATTATGGTCAAGATATGGGAGAATTAGGTAAAGGGTGGATCAAAATTGAAGTTACTAGTTTATGTTTCTTTATTATTGATAGATATTCTCTTGTTAAGACCTTATGAATTGATTAAAGGTCAGTTATGCTAAATTACAGACATAAAAGGTTAAAATATGCTTGTTGGATGTGTAACCAACCAACCTACTTATAACAATGAAGACGAAAGCATGATATATTGCAATGAAAATTAGATTCGAGACGATCTGGTAAAGTGTGGATCAAAGTTAAAAGACACTATAAAGTTGAATCTTCTGTTCCTTTTTGGTAAAAGTGAGTACTTATGACACAATGACGGAAGAAACAATATAATTTGGAATTCAAGTTTACATGGAACTAGTTGTTTACAATATATTTTTAAAGTAATAGAAAATTAATTGCAATAATAAATAAAATACGAAGAAGCAGATTTTATTGATAAACATATGAATATAAATCTGTTACTCTCTTGATTCTTCTCACATAAGATTTCTCCATGATTCAAGGGTCGTTAGTGGTGTATTTCTCGAACATGGGATAATTTTGATTATTTTGATCTCCCTGTGAATATTTGAGATATCTTTTTAATGAAATATAATACTCTTTATATAGATATGAATTAAAATTTAACATTGAATAGTCTCCATAAAATTCTAACTCAAATAGAATAGTACTATAAAATTTTAATATCTAGCTAGTCTAAAGCCTTGTTGCGATGTTGGTTAATGGTCTTCCAAAGAAATAAAGAATAAAACATAAGAGTCAATTAGTCTTTTCTAGATTTGTGAATACTTTTCTTATTTCAATGTGCGTAATTTATTTATTTTTATAGTAATGACAAATGGTATTTAGCCGCCAATTCTGACAAATTACGTT
>JAOTQR010052529.1:0-14492 GCA_025774065.1 Solanum ossicruentum
TGCCCCAAACGACATATTCCTGGATGACTTCTTCCACACTGTTTGCAGGGCTGCCTAGGAGTCACTAATTGGCCTGTTGATCCTCCTGTTGTTCGTGAACCTTGTCCCTCACCTTGTTGACCAAACTGATTACTTCTAGGCCCTTGAATCTGTGGTGGAGCACTGGCTGCAGAATAAGAGAATGATGGCCTAGACGGTCTGTTAGAAAACCGAGGCCTAAACTCACTTTAGGACGGTGTAAACTGCCCTGAAGATCTGCTCCTCTTGGACTGTGCCATTTCTAACTCCTATGTCCTTCTCCTTTGCTTTGATCCTCTAATTTCTGTGCAAAAGCTTACATTCTCGCTATATCCATATCTTTATTCAATGCAACAATAGTACAATCTCTGGCCAGATACATATCTAATCTATCCATATATCGATGAACTCTGTCTGCCATAGTAGTAACTACGTTAGGAGCATACCTGGATAGAGAATTAAATTGCAGACTATACTCCCTCACGCTCATATTCCCGTGGTGGAGGTTCAAGAACTGATCTGCACGGGCCTTTTGGATATCTAATGGCAAATAATGATCAAGAAAGACCTCTTTGAACTCTTTCCAGGTGGTTGGAGGAGCATCGATATCTTTGGATTGCTTCCAAGTTTCATACCACAATACAGCCACACCCTTCAATCTATATGCCACTAACTCAACAGCTTCTGTACCACTCATATGCATGATATTTAAAGTGCGCTGAATCTGATCAATAAAGTCTTGGGGATCTTCATTAGGATCTGACTCAGTGAAGGCTGGAGGGTCCAAATTAAGGAAATCACATATTCTCATGCCAGTTGTCCTATTTGCACCACCTATACCCACAATTGGACCTTTCTGTTTTTGGCTTTGTCAAGCAACTATGCGAGTCAGTAGTTGAACTGCATTTCTTAAATCCTACACTGTAGCATCAATAGGAAGTTCTGGGGGGAACTTCACTATTTCTGAGTTCATCAGGAGCTGGAGGGGTTAGAGATGTCCGTGAAAGTGACTCATCTTGAGCCTCATTTTTCTGTCTCACATGACTAGGCGAACCAGCCACCACTTGTACTACATTTCCTTTACTTTTGCTCTTCCTGTTTTCTGGCATACTTGCTAGTTGTACAAAATAATTTAGGAATTAGACATAATTCACCTAGCCCTATGGCATGATCTAAAGAATGAAAGGAAAGTAACAACTCCTAAATGCCACATAGCCTCGTGCTTATAAATGTGGTGCACAACACATCGATAAACAACTCTACATAGACACGGCTTTGTAGACTCCCTAGGATGACCAGCTGTGATACCACTTCTGTCACGCCCCAAGTCCCGTTAGGGCAGACCGGTACCCGTTTCCGATAAGGCTCAAGAGAACCAACTTGTACCTATGCACTTCCTATACATTTTATAAAGAATTTGTATATCCAACATGTCTTTATGCAAGTAAAGAGTGATATACTCCCAAAAGAATATGCATATGACTAGGCCTTTGGGGCCACGGTATCGAAAGTACAAAACATGACCACACCTTAATTTACAAAGTCTACAAACCCTCTAAATAAGAGAGTATCTGTTAAGGGTCGGGACGGGCCTCGCCTCAATTCACAACATAAAACAAACATATAAACTTTAGACACACATAAAGCTCCGGTGCAACCTGGAGCAAGGTAGCAGTAGCTGAATGTCTTGGACTCTACTAGGGAGATCTACTAGTACCTGTACCTGTAGCATGAAATGCAGGTTCCCTGAAAGGGATATCAGTACGAGATAACGTACTAAATATGTAAGGCATGAAATACTGTATATGAAGTAACAACGTCAAATGAAACCATGCACAGGTGTAGAATAAGAGACCACTTTTATATATACTTTGGGATCGTATACTTTATGTTCTTTTATTGCTTTACCTTTACTGTAAAATCTGTGGATATCATAAACTATAAATGACCAACTAATCAGTGGTAAACTATATCGGGATCATCGCTGGCTAGGCTATTCGTTAACCCCTCGGGCTACCACTCGTGATAGGATCGTCCTTGGCTAGGTGATGCTTCCACCCCTCGGGCTACCACCTATCAAAAACTGTATACTTAAATCTTTCAGTTACGTTTGAGATAATTCCTTTAGTGGTCATAATATTGGAGATTTTGGGTTGTCTATGCAATACATAACATGAAAATAAACATTCAAGACAACATGGCATTGAAGAGAGTATGTTACATAACCAACGAAATGCGTATCAAATGAAACAACTCATGTAGTTGGTATCCATGTATGTATATATATTTGAAGGGAACTATATATAGGAGCACATGAACATGTGAAAGAGTGGATACATGGCTTCTTGTCATGTTGGAGTAGATAAATGCCTTTACTTACCGAAGGATCTATTTTTCATGCCAAATGATATGAAATCAAGTAGTCTTACATACCTCGTTGTATGACCTCGTTACTACCTTGGAGTGGATGCCTTTCCCTCAATATCTATCTATACTATATTAGGCAATAAAACTAGTATTAGCAGCAACACAACACTTCTAGGCAGTCCAATATCATATAAATGATCACCCTAACTGCAAGCTTTCAATTAGTGACGCAAGGACATTTCTTCAACCTTTTCACTTATAAATATATTTTTTAACAACCATTCTTATGTACATGTCATGTACATATTATTTTCAGTCCCTTAACAATCCTCCAACATCCCACAAAAAACATCACACAACAATTCTCCACAATGTACAAACAAGCGGCACAATGATCCTTTCACCATACTTCAACGTCAACAATCCCGGAACTGTTTTAACTTTACTAAAATTATTTCCAATGATTTTACCACATAAAACCAGTCTTAATATAGTCCAAAAATAGTCCCAAATCAGGGGTCAGTCATGGAATAACATACTACAATTCTACACAACTTACAAATGGACAGCATAACATTACTCCCCCCTTCGCTACATTTTCACGACGACAATTCCAAACCTTTTCCAACTCTAACCAAACTATTCCAACAACATTTACACATACAAATAGTGCTAATACAGTCTTAAAACAACACCCAAGAAGTCAATAGGAACATGAGCCAATAGCTTTAAATCCAACAACCCACAATTTCCAACCAACATCACACTTAAGATAGCACAATAAAACTCATTTGTTAAATGAAACCAAAATTTGGGAAGCAACCTTAGGTAAATGTCTACAACTCAAATCATGTTAAGAACATCAAATTCTCTTCATAATACAGCCCACAAACTATATAGAAATCACTAATACAAAAGGTAAGAGTGCAGCAATTTTCTGGACACAAGTTGTCCAGAATTTTCGAACCAGGCATACCATCATCTACTTCTCGATTTTCATGAAGGAATCATGCTAAATAAACAAATATAGCTGCTACTTTGGCAGGTCAAGAAATGTTTAGAGCGAGAGTTTGGGAAAGCTGAAATCTTTTGGCTATGTGTAAGAGAATGAAGTTTTACTGCTTATAATTCCTTTTTAAAGGGTTGATTTGGATGAAATTATTTGGTCATTTTGACCAAATAATACGTCTTATACTAGTACTAAATAATCAGCAGTTGGTTCCCCCAAAATTGGGCCAAATGGGCATCAAATTCTAATGGACTTGAGCTGCCAATTTTTCCAGCTTTCCTCTTAATCTATTTTTGGCCCAAATGGTCAAGTAGTTTATGTTACACTTGGGCTCCTCTTAAATTCTTCTTGGACTAAAAATAAGGTCCATTTATGATGCTAAATCATGGGCTACAATTTCACCCTCAAAATAGATTTTATCCATAATCGAACATGGACAAATTTGACGTCGAGCCTCATCTCCGCTTAGCTTGCAAATTCAAGGTAAGCAAATTGGTGACTAACCTACTAAATTATGAAGCCATACAAGCCCATAAATTCCTTTACTTTGTTTAGGGCTTCAATATCCTTAATTAACACAAAACATGAATACACTTGACCCTCTTAAGTGTTAAACTCACATATCGCCCATTAATACGAGACTCAAGCACTTTCAATAATTGATGCTAATTTGACCAAATCATATCATGATTCATTCACCAAATATTAGTACATGTAAAATGTGGGGTGTTATAGGGATGCTCTCACTATGCTTGCCCAAGTTGTGGCTAACCAAGTCAATCAAGGGGCCCAAGCCCCTCACGTTACTACCTCGGGAGCTAGGTTAAGAGACTTCATGAGGATGAATCCTCCGGTTTTCTATACACCCAAGGTGGATGAAGACCCATAAGAGTTCATTGATGAGGTCTACAAAATCTTGAATATCATGAGTGTTGGGCCAAACAAAAAGGCGGAATTGGCGGCATACCAACTCAAAGGGGTAACTCAAATATGGTATGATAAATGGAAGGGTGAGAAGTGGGTGGGTAATGTGGTGCTTTGGGAGGCGTTCAAATTGGCTTTCCTTATCCGATTTTTCCTTCTTGATCTTAGGGAAGCAAATTTGGTGGAGTTTATAAACGTAAAACAAGGTGCTGTGAGTGTGAGGGAGTATGGCCTCAAGTTTAATCAACTTTCAAAGTATGCTCCTCATTTGGTGGTCGATCCTAGATCTAGGATGAATAAGTTTGTGATGGGTGTCTCCGACTTGGTAAGTGAAGAATGCCAATCCACTATGCTAATTAGTGACATCGACTTATCTCGGTTGATGATCTATGCTGAGAAAATAGAGGAGGAGAAATTGAGGAAGAGAAGGGGGCATGAGGCCAAGAGGGCCTATCTTAGGGGTAAGTTTCAAAGGGGTGGCTATTTCCATCAAGGCCAAAGGTCTCACCATGCTACTAATAGGGGGTTTGCCAATGAACTCCCTAGGCCTCAAGGTGTTGATGTTGTAGCTCCCATTGATGTGTGTCCTACATGTGAGAAGGGTCATAAAGGCCCATATTTGAAAGATTCTAATGCATATTTTTGTTGTGGGGAGGCTTGGGCACAAGAAGGTAGATTGTCCAAGAAACCATGGCAAAGTCTGAGGTGCTAATCTGATCCCATTGGGGAGAGGTGGTCCTCAAGATGGTGCCCCAAGGGATAATAAATGTTATTCTCTACATGGGAGGTAAGGGGTTGGTGAGGCCCTCGATATTGTTACCAGTATATTGAAAATCTTTGCCTTTGATATGTGTGCTTTGATTGATCCGAGTGCCACTCTTTCCTTTGTTACCCCTTTTGTTGCTAAAAAGTTCCATATTGTTCCCGAGTTGTTGCATGAGTCATATGAAGTGTCTACTATTTTTGGTGCCTCTATTGTTGCTAGGAATGTTTATAGGAGTTGTCCTATTTGCATTTTACATAAGTTGTTGCCTTGTGATCTTGTTGAATTAGACATGGTAGACTTTGATGTCATTCTTGGGATGGATGAGTTGCATGCTTACTATGCTTCTATTGATTTTAGAACTCGTCGATCAATTTTCAATTTCCTAATGAACCCGTCCTTCAGTGGGAATGTCAAGATATGGTAGTCAAGGGTAGATTCATTTCATGCATTAAAGCCCATAAGTTGATTTCTAGGGGGTGTTTGTATTATCTTGTGAGGGCTAAAGATATAGATTCCAAAGTCCCTTCCATTGAGTCAATTCCCATTATAAATGAGTTTTTTGATGTCTTCCCAAATGAACTATCCGGTGTCCCTCCCGAAAGGGGAATAGATTTTGGCATAGACCTCCTCTCTGATACTCAACCTATCTCCATTCCCCCTTACTGTATGGCCCTAGAGGAGTTGAAGAAGTTAAAAGAGCAATTGAAAGATTTGTTGGAAAAGGGATTTATTAGACCTAGTCAATCACCTTGGGTTGCCCTGGTATTGTTTGTACAGAAGAAGGATTGGTAACTTAGAATGTGCATTGACTACTGGCAACTCAATAGGGTCACTATAAAGAATAGATATCCTTTTCCAAGAATTGATGACTTGTTTGACCAATTGCAAGGGGCTAGCTTTTTCTCTAAGATTTATTTTAGGTCCGGGTATCATCAAGTGAGGTGAGAGAGTGTGACATTCCCATGATGGCCTTCTGGACTAGATATGGGCATTATGAGTTTGTCGTGATGCCTTTTGGATTGACTAATGCACTAGCCATCTTTATGGACCGAATGAATAGGGTCTTCAAACCTTACCTTAATTCCTTCGTGGTGGTCTTCATTGATGATATTTTTATCTATTCACGTAGAAGGGAGGAGCATATGGGTCATTTAAGGGTCGTGTTGCAAAGGTTGAGGGAGGAGAGATTGTATGCTCAATATGATAAGTGTGAATTTTAGTTGAAGGAGGTTTCATTCTTGGGTCATTTGGTGTCGGGGAATGGTATAAAAGTGGATCCTAAGAAAATTGATGTGATTAGAAATTGGCCTAAAACATTGACCCCATCGGATATTAGGAGCTTCTTGGGCCTAGCGGGTTATTATAGAAGGTTTATGAATGGATTCACCTCCATTGCTTCCCCTATGACAAAATTGACTCAAAAGAAGGTTAAGTTTGTGTGGATCGACCAATGTGAGAGGAGCTTCCAAACATTGAAATTAGTTCACTTTCTACCGGTTTAGACCACACATAGGGCTAAGAGTATGCAACGTTGTAGATCCATCAGTTAGTGAGCTTACATGGGGTTCCTTTGTCTATCATATTGGATCGTGGTGCACAATTCACTTCACACTTTTGGAGGTCTTTTCGAGTCTTGGTATAAAAGTTTACCTTAGTACGGCCTTACACCCTCAAATGGATGGCTAAGCCGAAAGGACAATTCAAACTCTTGAGGATATTATAAGGGCTTGTGTATTGGGGTTGAAGGGTAGTTGGGATAACCATATTTCTTTGATTAAGTTTGCCTACAATAATACCTACCGCTCTAGCATCGATATGGCTCCTTTTATGGCTCTTTATAGAAGGCGTTGTAGATCACCAGTTAGTTGGTTTGAGGTTGGAGAGGTGGCTTTATTGGGATCGGATCTGGTTATGGAGTCTCTTGAGAAGGTTAGGATGACTAGGGAAAGGTTAAGAACATCCCAAAGTCCTCAAAAATCTTATGCTGATGTGACAAGAGGAGACCTTGAATTCAAAGTGGGTGATTGAGTTTATTTGAAGGTTTCTCCAATGAAAGTTGTGGTCCATTTGGGTAAAAAAGAGAAGTTGAGTCCAAGGTATGTTGGTCTTTATGAAGTATTGAAGATGGTTGATAAGGTAGCTTATGGGTTGAAGTTGACTAGCGAAATGAATTTGGTTCATCAGGTGTTCCATATCTCTATATTGAGAAAATGTGTTGATGATCCTAATGCTATTGTGCCTCTTTATGTTGTGGATGTTGTTGAGGATAACTTGACTTATGAGGAGGTTCTGGTTCGGATTCTGTATAGGCAAGTAAAGAGATTGAGGAACAAGGAGGTGGCATCCGTTACGGTCCTTTGGAGGAACCAACAAATCAAAAGTGCTTCTTGGGAGACCGAAGTGGACATGCAAAAGTGGTATCCTTATCTTTTCCACTCCACTAAAGCCTATAGTGCTAATTCTAAGTCCCTTATGTGATTTCAAGTCTTATGATTCATCCCCTATGTCATTCATATGCATTCATGTTTAAGTTGACAAGTTTATGATGATTTTACACTTAAGATTTTGGAAGTGGTGTTTTAAATGTAATATTGCATTCTTATTGGGACTGATTTGTTTATGATCACTATTATCTTGTACGTCTCTCTTACATTCGAGGACGAATGTTTAGATGGGGGAGATATTAAGCGATCCCAAAAATTGTCCGAAAATGTGCCTTGGAATGCCTGAAATTTTAAATTCCATATATCTTAAAATTCGGGCGTGATATAAAAATTTTGACTTCATATTCTTATTCAGGGGGTCAAAATTAGTGGGAAAATAGTCTAACCCCGATTTTTGAGCAATCGAATCACAATTTTAAATTCCCAAAATTTCAATTTCTAGAGACGATCTGTGACAGCACCACGACTCGCAATCGTCGCGGACATGCATAATTAGGCCTCTACGATAGGTCCGTATTGTGGACCTATGTATTTTGTTGCCTATGATTTCTATTTTGGTCCAAGGCTTTGGGGACTTGGGCCAAGTGTTACCAACCGTGTTTTTACCTATACTTAGCCTTATTTCACCCTCAAATCATCCTACACATTCCCCAATACTCATAAAACACTTAGCCATATCTTCACTCCCAAGTTCAAGTCCCAAAATCCTCATCTCAAGCTACGGTTCTCCTTCAAGTTTCTTCTTCAAGCTTCAAGTCTCCATCTCCAATCTTTACCAAGTTCATCTCTAAGCTAAGGTATGTGTATTTCTTTCATGGGTTCCTTTCACCCATGATACCCAATCCTCCTTTTACACAAATTCCATGATTTAAAGTTTATTTACAAATGAGTCTTGCTTATTATGAAATTCACTGCACACTATGTTAAAGCTATATAAAGTTGTGACTATTTTGCCATGTTTTGAGGTATAAATCTTTGATCTATCGTAAGATTCGAGAAGGTGTTTTGATGTATATTGCTTGAGGATGCTGCAAGGTTTTGACTGATGGTTTTATGATGGATTTTCTTGCATTATTTCATCTATATATTTCATGGTTTTATACTAGCATTACACACTCTCAAAGTGTTTGATAAAATGTCCAGATGTGGTTTCTTGAGGAGTTGAAGGTCCATAGCATGAGATATGATATGAATGACTATATGATGATAAAATGAGCTTATGTACATGATAAATTCTATATAAAGTTTTGCATTAGAACATGCCCAATTCGGGGGGACTAAGAACCCGGATAACCTAGATGGGGGTTCGTACTCATCAACCTAGGGAAGGGTTTGTACTTCTCCACCTGGTGATAGGGTGGCAACTTCACTAACCTAGAAGGGGGTTTATACTCATAAGCCTAGGGAAGGGTTGTACTTCTCCGTCATGGTGATGGGGCGGTATTATCACCAACCTAGATGAGGGTCAGTACTCATCCACCTAAGTTATGGGGCAGCATCATCACTAATCTACCAAAGGGTTTTACATTTGGAAATCTAGCTTGGTCACTTCTACACATATGATATCCTATACGAGCATGAGTTACTTAACCATGTTTTATATATGTATTGATCATATATGCCATATTGTTATATTATGCATATTGCTTATTGTTATGCATTTTGATTAGGATGTCTATCTCTTGTTGCATTGCATCTAACATACTTAGTACATTCAAACGTACTAATGCATACTCTATGCCTACATAATGTCACCATATAGGAATCGGTGCCCAAGTTGATCACACTCATCCACATGGCTAGTTTGGTGCTACTCAAGCTAGTTGGTGAGTCCTCCACTTCGGGGACCTTGGTCTATGTTTCTTCTATTATGTATTGAGACATTCTTCTTTATTATCTATTTTGACTATGAGGGTGAGTCCGATTACTTTGTCTTGGCCCCACTCTTATCTATGTATTAGAGGTGTTTGTTGGACATGTTATGTATCTATGATATGCGCTTGACTCTTGTGTCTTGACTATAATGATATGGAAGTGTTCTCCCTTAGCCCGGTTTCCCCATTCTTTCATCTTTTGATGCTTGATTTATTGCTTCCACGACCAAGGATGTGTAATGATGCGCTAAGAGGCTTGCTAGGGGTCCCTTCGGGTTCCCGTTGCGTCGTGTCACATCTAGGCCCTAGCCTTTGGCGTGAAAACAAATTTGGGCTTGCACAAAGTTTAAACAAGTCTGAACTTAAAACCATAATACATTGCAAGAATCTAACATGAAACATAATAAAGGAGAACAAATATTTGAATCTGAACCCAAATATGTAATATGTTTTTTTATTTAAAATTAACAACAAGAATAATACCTTAAAATCATATTCGACCTACATGACACGCTAAACTGAAAATCACTGAAAGGAAAAGACTAAAACTAAATTTCACCTTCATCAAAGAGAAAGAAAATATTTACAAGCAACACTAAGAATAAATGCTAAACAAATTAAGAACGTAAAAAAGGATTTACCTTGTGTTGGGCAACAAACAAGGGCTTCAACATCAAGAATTCTGGTCACCACTTTCTCTGAATCCAAAACTCGAAGTCGAAAAAAGACAAAATTAATTTCGAATTTTATTTCTAGAAGTATGTTTCTATTAGTTTTTCATATGAACTCACTATAGTTTTTGATCTATGCTTGGTGTCTTTTTTCGTAGGTCAAAACTCTTTATTTATAGGCAAATTCGGGCTCAAGAAGTCTGGATTCGGACCAAAATTTGAAGTGTTTTTCCTCTAAAATCAGGATGAGGTAAAGAAGATATTTCAAGTCTTACCATTTTCTATGATTTTGACTCTAAACCAGAAATTACGCCGTGATAGCAGGCAGCAATGTAAAGGAAGGGAAGACAATGCAATAATGGTAAGGATATGAATTGCAGGTGTTAGAGATTTCAAAAGAAAAAACAATTGTGAGGAAGAAATAGGGAGGTGCGTTGTTTCATCTGGTATGGAAAAAGCTAATTTAATTTGGATCATCCGATTAACTGATCGGATGATTAAATAAATCAATACGTTGCCTTTGTCTTCGGATGCTCAACATGTAACAAGAGACAAATGATGATGGAGTAGATATAGCCTTATCATTTAATTAATTAATGCTATAGTTATTATTTTACTTTAGCTATATATGTTTAATGATAAAGGAAGAAAGCAACGGTCAAAAAAGATGCGTAGTGAAACCACCTTGTTTGGTAATCTCCTCTGCAAAGTCTTCCATAAATGAAAGAAAAATAATTAAAATAGTAATAATAACAATGATCAGAAGTAATTTTTATACATACATACATACATACATACATACATACATTTATATACATATATATATATATACACCTATATAGGTATGTATATGTAGGTGTATATATGTATATATGCAAAATTATATATAGGTGTATATGTATATAGTAGTAGTAGTAGTAGTAGTAGTAGTAGTAGTAGTAGTAGTAGTAGTAGTAGTAGTAGTAGTAGTAGTAAATATCATCGGTTTGGACAACAAAGGGACAACAAAGTAGTACCCATGCTAGGCGGGTAAGTATGACTCACCCTATGGGGGCAAAACGGGACTTAAGATCTTTCACATTCCATATCATAACATGAATCCATATCACAGTACACAAACAAATCATAATAACCATATCTAACATGTATGTAGTCATAATCTCCTAAAACAAAACATAGTATATAACCATGTAAGAGTCTACAAGATGTCCAACAATGCCTCTAGTCAAAAGATAAGATGGGGTCCAAGACATATCCCAAGCTCACCCTCAAAGTAAATAACATAAACGAAAGGAACATAGGTAGAGGAATGGTGGCTTATCCTTGGACTCACCACAACAAATGTCTCAAATCCAACCTAGCCGTCAAACGATGGATGAAAGTAATCTCCCTTCCTACATGGTTAAATCATGTAGGTAAAAGTATGTGTTAGTATGTTTGAATGTACTAAGTATGCGGGCATGGAATGCATATGATTTATCAAATCCGCATTAAATATTAGATGATAAGGGCATATAATACAGAAAGAGATATATAGCAAGGAAAAGTAATATAACAATATGCCATGAAATCCATGATGCATGAAGTGCAAAAATTCTCATATGTAGTGGGGCTGAGACCTCAACTGACATATAATTACTTAGAATCCCAATGTTATTCCCACACTGGAAAAGAGATGGTCTACTTGCTAAAGGTAAACCACACTTCTCCTTACGGGCCTCCCATTTTGATAAAGTGGCCTTCCTTATGAGTCTCCCATTTTTGATAGGATTTTGAAAATATTTCTAGCGGGTCATGCCTCAACTAACAAGATGAGCTTCGTATATTTCTAACAGATCATGCCTTAACTAACGGGATGACGCTTAGATCTCAATGTCTTGTAACCGCACCTTACGGGCCTCCCATTTCGGTGAGCGTTACCATATGCATATACGTATACTAGCACATAGTTCAGGAGAAAGGAAGAGGACCCTTGGGGATAGCCCTGATGCCTCCAATCTCAGCAGTGCAAATTCATCACCCAACAAGAATATATACATGTATACATGCTTTCAAAAGAGGTGAAAGTCATTTCAAATCATTTCAATGCATCTTTGGGCTTAAAATACAAATATATTCATGATCATTCATAATTGGGTTTAAAAGCTAAATCATAATTTATATCATACTTTTCATGTATAGGAATAGCCCATTCACAATTTCCAATAAGGTGTAAACAGCTAATATGCTATAAAGATCCAATATCATAGACATTTATGTGACCACATTCTTGTCATAATCATACTTTCATCAAAATCATATTTATCAACATAATGTGTCTTAACCCACTTCATAATCTTCATGAAAATCAATACTCATGTATGCATATACTATAAGGAATGAAGAAATAACATGGGTACTAGGAATTCATAATTAAAACAACATAATAAGATAAAATTATAGTGAACCCATGAAGAAATAAATAATTAAAGCATACTTGAAATTACCCATGTATAGATTCTTAAATTAAAGGGACATGCATATTTAATTCTTCATAAAACCCAAGTAAATCATAATAATCAGATCTGAATCATCATAAAATCAATAAATAAGTTCATGCCATAGCTCAATTTCATCAAATTAGAACTAATTTAAAAGGCTCATTTGCAAAATAGACTTAGAATTCATGAAATTAAGAAATTAGAATTCATAAAATTACAAAATAGGGGTTTTGGGCCTTCATGATTGGAAGAGAATCATGAATCAATCCCACATACCTTACTAAAATTAGAAGATTAAGATGGATTTAACTTGGGTTGAAGCTCTCTTGTATTCCTTGAATTGAATCCCCAATACTAGACTTGAAGAGAGAACCTTAGGAATTATATTTTAGAGCATGAGTGTTTTCTAATGAGGATAAATTGTAATAAAGACCATAAGTTGATTTTGGTGTCTAGAATAGCTGAAAAGGTCATAAAAGACCCTTATAATAACCCAAAATTATGTAAGGACCATAAATGACAAGAAATTAAAATTTTGCATAGACCCCTACACAGACGAGTTTTATGAAAACAAGCATAACTTCTTGATCCAAACTCGGAATTAGGTGAAACTAGATGTATTGGAAAATTAATTCAAAGAACTTTAATTTGGTAGATTTTAGGCCACCCAATTCTCTTTGTGCCAAGAGAATGACCATTTAGAGCTGATCCTTCTATCGGTTCTTGTGAAAAGCTTAGCCAATGAAATTCCTTTGAACTTCGCATGATGTAGGAGAACTATGATAGCCCTAAACAACGTAAATAAGCTTGGAATAAGGGAATTAAAGAGAATTTAAATTGAACTTGAAGTTTCCATGGGAATCCTTCGATTAGAGCTTGAAAAGAGGATTCGGAAAGCGTTTGAGCGAGTGAATAAGAAGCTAAGTGTTTAGAATAAAAATGAATAGTATTGAAGGAGTATAAACTGATTTAAGGGTCCTATATAGGAGTCATACGGCCTATGGAGACTTCCATAAGGTGTCACCTTTGTCCAAAATTTTTTCGGAACCAAAATACAAAGAACTATTATAATCATACAAAGTCTGAATCCTTATATTTTTGGGACAGGTTAGAAGATCCACCCAAGGTGGACATGACTATAGTTCCAGACGATGCAATGAATATGGATGTTTCAAGTGAAGGCAGTGAAAAAACCAAGGTAGCAAGAACCCCAAAAATTGATGAAGAAGTGTTAGGAGTGGAGACTAGCGAAGAGGAGCATAAGGAGTTAGCGTGGATGGAAGATCAAATCATGGACACTGTGAAAGCAACATCTCTTCTAGACATGTCCAGGATGGGGACATCCGGTGTATGTAAGCCCGAGAGGCCATTGATTGATCTTGAGAGTGCTCCGATAGATGAGGACATTGATTTCCCCATGACCACTTCTTCAGCTTCACCACCGACACAGTTGGACTGATTTGGACTAGGTAATTTCTAATACTCATTCCTTCTTTTTTATGCTTGATTTTCTATTGTCTCTTGCATATCGAGGACAATGTTTTTTAATTAAGAGGAGATGAGCATGTGGAGTTCCCTATCTCTGTTGTTGATGATGATTACCTGATGTTTTTGTTATGATTTAATGAGACAATGATGTTTATTTTGATTTTGTTGATGAATGCTGAGACAATTTTAAATTTTTGGGTTGTAAATAAATTTTAATTTGGATTGTAATAGAGTAGTATTTATTTTGCTATTTTAATTTCTTCATTTTTTTTGTTGAATGGATGAATGATTGCAAATAATGTCTTTGAATTTGGCAAACCCTATGCATATTGTTAGACCCCGTAATTAACTAAATGGAGGTCAATTGCTCATTCGGAAAAATTGTTGGGATTGAGGTCTATTTTAAATTTAACTAACTTATGGTGCGGGAGTATGGAAGCAAGTGAATGTG